>WBNM01029373.1:178029-258249 GCA_013399055.1 Ramphastos sulfuratus | reverse complement strand
TATACAGTAACAGACCCAGAGGAACTTTTGCTTCAGTAATAGCTTCTTCTGGGTCTTCCAGCATACACAACGGCCTATTACAAACAACAGAATCTGCCCAGATACAGGGTACATCTTGTTTCCCTCTAGTGATGTTTTACTGTGATGGAAAATAGTGTCTTTTCTCTGTTCTGCTCTCAGAATCATCCAAGTAAGAAGTACTTATGAGGATAGTCTCAGGAAACAGTGTCCAAAGGAAATTAAGATAAATGACCTGTCTTTCAGAGGCACTAAGCACTTGTATCCTGAGTTGAGGTACAAATTAGGGTCTAATTTCTGTCATGTGAAAAAAACTTAACCTGTGCGGAATTGTTTTTTCTTTTTTTTTTTTTTTTTTTTTTTTTTTTTTAATTTACACAAGACTGATGTCCTTGCAAATAATGTCTTTTTAAATACAGATGACTAAAATGAAGCAGAATATGAAATATTTATTCAGAATTTTTTGTGGGTTTGGCTGATCTGAACACTTCTAAAAGATCATACTTCCACAATAAATAATGTAGTCTGTGGTAACATTAGGCTTTTTTTTGGTTTTGTTTTCAACATACCACAGAAATAGGCAGCCTACAGAAAAATAATTGTCTTTATAGTGAGTGACTAATCTAAAGACATTGCTNTCCCTGGAGGTGTTCAAGGCAGGTTTGGATGTGGCACTTGGTGCCATGGTCTAGTCTCGAGGTCTGTGGTAATGGGTTGGACTTGATGATCTTTGAGGTCTCTTCCAACCTTGCTTATACGGTGATGTCATTGTCCACCATTTGTGTTATTGTCTAGTATCTGGAGAACTCAGTTACAATGTAGGGAATTTGCTGGTGCATGTTCAGTGTCCTCCCCAGCTTGAAGATACTCACAGTGACTTGAAGATAATGAAGGAATAGTTGATGAGTTTTTGAGAATTATGTAGTGATGTTGCTCTGTCTTCAAAATTATTTGGATCCTGGTTTTGGTTGTGTGGTGGGGTGTTTTTTTGTGGGGTTTGTTTGTTTTTCCTCCTCCATATTTCTAAATATTGCTGGGAACTATTTTTAATTATTATTCTCAGGATATTTTGATACAAAATCTCCTGTCAGATAAATTGTATTAGTTTTGATCAGGTATACCTCACGTAGCCCTTTCTGCTGCTTCTGCACAAGGCCTCTTGTCCTCAGCTAAGAAAGGTACTCCTATGCTACACGCAGTGTGAAGTAACTACTCAAACTCTGATAGCTATCCCATTAATGATTTTAGGCTTTGAACAGAACAGTAGTGGAACTGCTGGTGTGTTTGAATAATTCTCACCGAGCTATATCACCTCAAGATATACACTCCAGAGAATGTTTTAAACTATTAAAGGCTGCAAAGTTTGAANGTTTGTTTGTTTTTTTCCTTATTACAATAGTCACCTCCATGAGAAAAATTAATTGCTTGCCAGCACTGTTCTTTTCTTGCAGAAGCTCATGGTTCAGACTGATAGGGCATATACGCCATGTGTATAGAGCAAGAGCACTTTCTGTACTGCTGGCTTTTGAAGCAAGTGCAGCACTACCACCTTCCTTGTAGGTGACACTCTGTGGCTGGACTATTACAGGTAAGATCCTCTAGAGCATACTACAGAGTGTGCACATTTAGCTCTCCATACACCATTCCCCAGGCAAGCAACTGACTAGCTTAAAATAATCCCTTGTGGTTTTTTGCCATAAAAACGGATATATTTTCCTCTTTCTGGACTAGTTGTAGGACACTTCCATGTACAAGATGTTCCCCTGTGCTGGAAGTCACTGTAAGATGAAACACTTCCATTAAATCATTGGCAACAAGAACACATAGCAGCAGTTCATAGTTTTGCCAGTGGCTAGGAATGAGATTAACCTCAAATGGACAGAATTTTGAATTAGTGTTGAGGAAAAGGGTTTAATACACTTTTTCAGTAGTATAATTGCTTTCTGTATATAGGAGCTATTTTTTTAAGTTCCCTTCTACTACATAAACAAATTTAACATAAAAAGCATAAAATGAGCTTGCTGTGCTCAGAAGGGAAATCAGTTAGATCTTCTTAGGGAATAGCTTAGGGAATAGAAAAATGCACATCTGTTGACATAGGCCAACTACAGTTGGATGTTTGCTGTATCTGTAATAATGTATTTGTATAATGAAGGTTCCAGGAAAATCTTCAATAAAAATCTGGGCAACTTTACTAAATATGCATTGTGCAAGGTATATGATGAAGCCTGTCCTCTGTGTTAACTCATGGATCGAATACAGGATATCAGAATTTCTCATATCTAAGGGATCAAGTGTGTTTATTTCAGCCTCTATGAAGTTTAATGAGGGTCTGCTAGTTTTATTGGTTTCCGTTAACTTCCAGGGAATTATTTCTCAGGTCAGTTTTCTCCAAAAAGGCAAAGCAGTTTGTTTAGAAGGAAACATTATCTTTATTTTTAAGAGACTAATTACACGCCAACAGGAAAAATTAAGAGCATCTTCTTGAAGATTAAATTTCCTATATTACAGAGTAGAGTTTTACCCACAGATAAATCATATTCTCTGTCTATAATTTGTATTGAAGGCTACTGCATACTTTAGGCTAGTAATTGGCCATTATTCAGTTAATAAAAATATAAAATTGTAAAAAAACAACAGGGCAGTGTCTGTTTGAAATATCTGTAAAATGTAAGAATAGAGTTGTTATCAATTAAAGAATTTCTAAATTCCACTTATGAATGGAATTTGCAAGCAAATGATGAGTTCTTTCAGTATTTAGCACTTCAGCCTCAGATGCTGGTCTCTCATAGAGCAATGAGATTTGCTTATATGAAAATGGGTTGAAATATTGGCCTTTGATAAGAGATTTGTAAGTTTCCTTTTGTTCCATTCTGAAATTTGTCATGAAATTTGTAATAAAGAGGGATTTTTCAAGGCTGACCTTCACAATTGTATTCTATCTAAATATTGATTGAGGAGATGAAGATGACTTAGTACATTAGAAGTGATATCTAGCTTGGAAATGTTTTCTTTCTTTGGTCAAGAAAAGAAAGGAAGAGAGAAAAGGAAAAGAAAAAAGCATCACCAGACACCCCTGAATTAGATCTATCTCACTGTCAGAGAGCTAGATCATGACCTCTGTAAAGTCTGAATCAAAAAGCTTTATGAGGGTTTTTTCCAAGATTTGAGAGAATTGAAAGAAAATCCCCTTATGGGCTGCAATACATGGAATATAATTAATCTTAGCAACTTTTACTCTCCGAAAGCTAAGTGTCTAGTTAAGCAAGTTAAGTTGGCTCCCTGCATAGCTAATGGGAAGAAAATGGTTTCCTCTCTTCTCTAAATAGGCACTTAAAATAGATGTGTTGAATTACTCTGTGGAGTTTCTGCACTTTCTCCATTAGTTAGAAGATACTCTTCAGCTCTAATGTCTAAAAGTCAGATCCCAAAGTCTTAGTTAAACTGAGTGTATCAAATGGGGGAAGTGGCATTTCATCCATCTTCCTCTAACATGGGCACTTGTGAAAGGGTAAATGAATATATGAAGGGACCCTAAGTTGACAGACAAGTACTTGAAAAAGATGACAGCCAAAGAGACTAGACAGCTAAAATTAAGCGAGATTAATTTCTTTCTGCCTATGTGGACACCAAGTTAGCCACAGTAATTGCAGATGCACTTCTGTTCTCTAAGGGATGCAGGGCTACAAATCCATCGTGTTAGAGATGTACTGCTGATCTCCCATTGCCTTTTCTCCTGTTTTTGTGTGTTAGGAGAAAAGCTATATGGTACTTCAAAATATCTTTGAGAAGTGAAGTGCCTCTCCAAGATGTCTCTGCCTCAGAGCATTCTGCACAGTGGAGGTTCTTGTGCCGAGCCTTTGTAGATGTTCCACAACCACTTTGCAGCATTAGATGTCTAAAGGACATGAGGCTATTGTCTGCATCAAGACTTTGTAAAGAAAATACTACATCTCCTAAGTGCCAAGGGATGTAGCTTCAAATTATTTTCCATGCAAAAGCAAGGATTAAGAGATCTAATGAACTGGATAGCTCAAGACAGACATGGTTTCCCCTTTTAGTAAATGATGTTGTTCTGCATAATTTTCTTTGTACTTCTTTATTATCCAGTGATTTCCTTCTAACTGGAGCTTAAACCCAAGCTTATCTTTAGCAGCAGCACCCTGGACTTCAGTGTTTGCTTTTTTTTTTTTTTTTTTTNNNTTTTTTTTTTTTTTTTTTAAACTCTCAACTATTTACTGCCAATGAGTCATTGCTGCCTGGTTTCACTGCAAACTTATTTTGCTAGGTTTTGGTTTCATGAGTAAATTACTGGAGTGTGAAGCAGAATGCAGATGTGCAAGATGCCAGCTACTATCCTGTAATTGCTTGTGTGCAAAATGCCTTGTACTCTGTAACAGTTTTGAGAGTAGTTCAACACTACTTACTCTGCCCACGTTGTCAGCATAATTAAGCAAACATAAGGAGATCCTGCAAGATATATTGAGAGGTGATTTTTTCACTCTTCTTTCTCCCTTCTCCCTTCATTTCATTCAGGATCACCCACAAAAGAATGTTGGGCACAAAAAACAGAAGAAATACTTCTTTCATTGCCTCCAGTTAGTTGTTCATAGAAGAAGGACAATTAGAAGTTGGAATGGATGAAACCCACATAAAAGTTAGAACTGTAATGGTGAACTTTAAGGTCTTACATTTAGCCACTTTTTTTCACCGAGACAACTGTAATAAGTAGGCTGTCCTTAAAAGTAATCCTGGTTATTCTGGAGCTGTATTCAGCCCCTGACTTGTTCTTTCTAAATTTCAGTCTCTTTCCATGACTGTATCATCACTCCCCTTGGGAGTGTTCTAGTTGAAACCCAAACCAAGAAAGGAACAGAGATGAACAGTTTAGCTAACCCTCTAAATTAAAAATTGAGATGCCTTTCAAAAGCACAAAGTAAACCAGAATATTTAAAGAATATGAAAATTCACCAAAATGGCATGATTTTTATTTACCTGGTTGGTTTCTTTAGAAAGGTTTAATTTTTTCTTATATTTTTTCAGGTGAAAAAGAGGATGAGTGCTTGTCTCTCTTGTTCTAATGTGAAAATTATATCCAAATAAATTATCTTTAAAGAACACAACTTCAAGTGACACTTTCAGATAGAATAATCCTATGCTAAAAGTTACCCTTAATTCAGTGTGGTTTATACTACTAAGCATTAATCTTTTTTAGGGAATCTTCAACCAAGCATGTTCATATTAGATTTCCTTCCTCTCTTTGTACCCTGTTGTCAAGGAGAGGGAATGATAAACATAAGATACATGCCTGATTAGCACCACAAATGTAGACAGCAGGAAGATCATGTTGAGAATTATGCAGAACTCTCTGAGAGGCAGAAGAATTTCTAATTTATTATACCGAAGTGATGAGAGATTTCAAGTTCTAGATACCACAGATGGAATATTATTAATTTGGAAGAAAAAAAAAAAGGAAAAAAAGGGAAAAAAGAATTCAGGTGGTTTCTGTGTTTCTTTGACAATATTTGTCTGTATTTTATCATCAGACTTTGTGACTTACCTTTTGGGCTATCTGACTTCTGCTTGAATGACAATCTGTCCCTTACTGAGACTTATCTCATGTCCCATCAAATGGATATTAAACTTGGGGAAAAGTATAGTGACATAGTGGGGAATTACAGCAGAGAACACTGGAAAGGTGGACATTGTTTCTATGTACTGTAGGTGAGTAAGAATAAGGAATGGAAAGATTTCACATACTAGAAGAGGGAAAAAGGAATAATGGTTTAAAAAATACACTGAGATACAGCATGTCATATAGGTGTAGAGGGATCATGCTTGGGGATCAGCTAATGAACCTAGGGAGAGGTTGATGTCCATGTTGACAGATTTGTATACGTATATACCAGTGGCTTTGCTGTTACACTTCTGGGTACCCCTTTGTCATAGGTGGATATGATGAAGAAGAAGGATAGAGAGAAAGGAAAAAAGAAGAAAATCTGAGAGAAATATGAGGAAGTCTTTATCTGTTGGCTGACTGAAAGAAATTAAAGGTAGCCCTCACATCTCCCAGAGGCAATTTTAAATTCAAGTGTGAATTTTATATTATCTATTTTATATTATCCAGGTCAAACAAATTTCACAATAAACCAAGTGAACCTCCGTTTTTGCATAGAGCTAATGAAACACTTGAAACAACACAATGTGGTTCTATGACTTTTTGAAAGGGAAGATGAAACACAACATACTTTACATTTTAAAGAGAAACTGGAGTAAATCTTGAATAAAAACTGGACTGGGATTTATTTTTTTCCTGATTTTAGGAAAATAATGCAGAATGCATATTATTGAATATTTATATTCCAAAGTTTGGTTGGGGTTTTTTTGTTTGTTTGTTTGTTTGTTTGTTTGTAAATAAGAATTAAATAAATAAAGGTAACTGTAAGTCTGGTTTTGAAGATAAGCTCAAATCTGAATGAGCTATAAACAAATGTTGCTATTTGAAATCTGTGAACACAGCATACAAAATAATTAATTTGTGTTACCAGAACATTTATAGCTTCTTATTCGGTAACTCTGAAATCCAACTACTCAAGCTTCAGTAGTTTAACATTGATCATTTGTAACAGAAGCAGTTTAATGTCTTAGTTAAAAAATAAAATTAAAACCCCCTTAAGCTGATCTCTCAGGTTCAAGCAAGCATCTGAACGCAAGTTGCCTTATCTCCAGTTTGCTGGAGATAAATTTCCAGTCTTCTCAAAAGCAGAGTCAGCTACTGTTTAGGTGTAGTAGGTGTTCAAGGCCAGGTTGGATGAAGCCTTGAGTAACCTGATCTAGTGGAAGGTGTCCCTGCCCTAACAAGGAGTTTGGAACTAGGTGATCTTTAAGGTCCCTTCCAACCTTCAAACCATTCTATGATTCTGATAGGGAAATAGTGGGGAAATTGTCCTCATATTATTCCATTTTTTAACTTCTCTGATCCCTTTGCTATCAACAGTGTTACATTACTGGACAGACTGACATAGAGTGGAATTAAGACCTGGAGGTTTCAATTATACTTCTGAGATGTTATTTCTGGATTTTAGCTACGTATTCTCTTGTGCCAGGAACAGAAGACGCATATATTTTGTGAATGGAACAGATTAGAAAGGAACATGCCAGTCCACTATATCAGTCACAATAAAAAAAACCTGGTACACTCTAGAAAGTCTCTACTTTATTCTTACTGTCTGTAGATTCACATAATATACAATTACAGCATTAAAAATCAAAAGGAATGCTAAATTTTTGTAATTCAGTTTCAGGCAAAGAAAGACTGCTTCAGAATGTATGTGAAGCTATAGCAGAAACAGCAGTTGTGACACAGAATCACTCTAAGAATGATATGTAAGCCCATGGGATTTGTGAAGGAATTTTTCGTCTGGTTTCCGTGAGGTACAACACAGTAACGAACCTGAATATGTTGATACAACTTATCTATCTTTTTATGGGTTAGTCATTACCTCCAAAAAGACTTTATCCTGTTGTGACAGTCTAGGAAATACGTGTGCGGACAACTGGGTGCATTCTGTTGAATCACTGAGTGTCCCGAGTGTGTAAGAGTCCCTGTCTGCTGCCAGGATGGTATCTGATGTCCTCTCAGAAGGACACCAGAGAGTCTTTAAAATCTGGATTGATCCCACAGGCATAAAAACATTTCAGGCTACCATGATCCTACATAAACCACTTTTTTCTTTCCCATCTATAGGCAATATAGTGTGTAACATAGAAAACAGAGGTAGGTAATAGTGAACAGTCTTAGAAGCAGACTGCCTCCTCCATGTGGAGGAGAAAAAAAATGAGACAAAATACATGAAATGTAACTTAGAGGAGAAGGATTTAAAACTCTTTTCAAATGGGCAAGGAAAGGATATACAGTAAAGCCTTGGCTCTATAGCAGAGAGACAAAGTTAAATTAAGGACTTTGCTAGATGTGGAGAAAGTGAGGGAAATTCCACAATTCAAAATAAAAGCCATATCTAGAAAGGACAACAAGCTAAATGTGTTTGTGAATCTGACAGAATCTGTCTGCACAGATGTCTGCGAAGTATAGTAAAGCTAAGGTAGGTAAACCATGAGATTTATATAGTTAGAATTTAATTTCATAAACCATGCTAGTTTAAATTGAGAACTCATGATTTTGTGTCTGTTTGATTTCTTTGTTGAAGAAGGAAATGGTAAACCCACAGGTTTGAACTCTGGGAAAGAACAATCTGAAACTAAGTGTAGAAGTGGATGGCACACAGTCTCATTGCAAGGAAAGGATTTCCTTGTTTTCAGGAAACCTTCGAGGGAAACCGCGTCAACCAAGGAAAGCTTAAGAAGACATGGACCTATACTAAAGTAAAATGTATCAACCTCATAAATGTTCAGCTGGAGCAATCTACTAGAGCTGTGATATGTGTTTAATTTTATGCACAGTGAGTACTTCCTGGAAAGACAAACCAAGACAGTGCATATGTCTTGGTGAGACAGAATCCTTAATTTAAAGTATCGCTCAGCTAGAACCTTGAAAGCATCTCTGCCCATCAGATGTCAGTAAAATGTTCATGTCTTTCAGCATCTTGATTTACAGCGTCAAATATGTTCACTGCTTTAGTCAGAGGCTAATAGTGGGAATGGGATGCTCTGTTGGTAAAAATAAACAAATCAGATAGGTAAATGGTGCAGATCATGACAGTTTTTCCACCTGAGAGTACTATCACTTAAAATGTCTGCCTGTACATATATTTGTGTTCTTAATGATTTTGCATTCTTGAGAAAATATTTGAAAAAAAAGCCTGAAAAAAATAGCTGGTGTACAGCTGCAGCTTTAGAGAGCAGTGAAGGACAAGTGAATTTCATATCTGAGTAGTTTAGGTTATTGCTAGAGGGTAGAAACTTAGTTCATGTAAGCCAATGAGGCTTTTGTCAATGTGGCGATTCCAAGTAGCTGCTCACAGGTGGCCTGCTGTTGTAACTGTGCTCAAAATAGCACTGGCTTTTTTTAAGCTGTAACAATCATTGAAAGTTTGGCACTGAAATCCTTCAGCTCATTCAACTTTCAGCTTGCTTGGTGGAGTTAGTTAAAGGAAGTGCAATACACTGGTCCTCTGGCAATTGCACGGGAGCAGCTTTTGTGGCTGAGGGTAGGCTTTAAAAAGGAAAGCTATACATAGCATAAGCATGTATCATTTGGAATAAAACTTTCCTTATCGTGTATGACAGTCGCAGCTGAGATAAGCTGGAGTGCCTGTGCTAGCAGAACGTCACTAGGAACATTTCTTAGCCAGGATCTATGGTGCTGCTGAGGTAATACAATACAGGCTGTTGAGTCTAAGAATCTATCATTCTTACTAAGATGTTGTCTCATAGAGGCTAGGTAGGAGAAATCACATCCAGTTACTTCTCTGAAGCTGAGATACTGAGGGTCACTTAGTTTAAAAAGCTGCTTGTGTCATGCATCTCCAGCAACGTGATAGTTCTTGTCTTCTATCAACTACTTACATTATTTCTAATACTGCTTTTTGTGTTTGATTTGATGAATTCAAACAACACTTACATCCAAATGCATGGAAAGTAATTTAATTAGAATGGGATTTTTTTTTTCAGTTGAAATCTGTAGGAATATTAGCTTTTAAATCTTTGGGAGAAAAAACAGACCACAGAGAGAGAGACCGTATTTTTTTTTTCCTCAAGTGGTGAGACACCACTTTTTGGCAACTGTAGCCTAGCCATTCATCTTAGAAAGATTTTTAAAATAACTGAAAACATATTTTTAGAAAGAGTAATGCACTTCCAAATATGACTCTTTACACAGCTGAACCTTGTCTAATAATTTATTTCAGTTTATAGGTGGATAGATATTATTATCAAATTAGTCGTATTAATTTTGTGAACTGACTTTAAATCAGTGCAAATAAGCACATAATAATCAGGGCAGTGAGAATTTGTGCTGTTGAAAAATGGGTTAGCTAGTGCTACAAATCTGCTTCCCAGGAAATTGGCCAAGTGGAACCCTCAGAAGCTCTTATTTTTGCTTGTCTTCATTTGGAAGATGGAATAAAGAGTGACAATTTGTGGGTTAGCAAAAGATGTGGACAAATATGCATCTAGGAGCCAAAGATAACGGCTCAAATGCGAAAGAGCATTTGAAATGAGATCATTCTGGCTTCACATTTACCTTTTGGCTTTTGAATATAATTCACAGAGATAAAGAAATATTTTCTTCCAGAAGACTTTGTAGCAAATACTTACCTGGTCAGGAGGAGAGGACATATAAACTGGAATTACTTGGCTAATTGTGAGGCGACAACATAACTTGAAACTTCAGAGAAAGTGGGAAACCTGATGTGACTTCTGTTAAAAGATGTTGGATACTTCTGTACATATTTGTAGTTCAGGTCTATCACAGTCACTGATGTTATGTTAGGCTAAAAGGTAAAGTGTGAATCTTAAGAATAAAGCTGGAAATAAGAAGAGTTTTGTGATAAATTTGGAAGAAGCTCTGAAAGAGAAAAAATTCCATATATAATTTTTTTATCAGGGACTTGTAAGAATCAGAACAGAGGGGACAGAAAAGGAAGATCTAAATATTTTATCTTTAAAAAATCCTAAAAATGTGTTTTCTTCAAAAAATATTTATCTGCTGAAATACCATGCATCAGCCTATATTTCCAAAGCACTGTGTGTGTGGCTTTGGGAACCTCTGTAGGATTTTTTTCCTCTACTGTTGCATTACTCAGAACCCTGATTTTTAAACGTTGAGCTCCTCTTCTGTAGGCAGTATACTCTCCAAGCATAAGATTTTGTTCAGATAGGGAAAATTTTGTGCTTTGTTGAAAAACACTTTAATCACAAGATCGCAGAATGTCAGGGTCTGGAAGTGACCTTGAAAGATCATCTAGTCCAATCCCCCTGCAGAGCAAGATCACCTGTACCAGATCACACAGGAACTCATCCAGGCAGGTTTTGAATATCTCCAGAAAGGGAGACTCCACCACCCTCCTGGGCAGCCTGTTCTCATGTTCTGTCACCCTCACAGTGAAAAAATTACTCCTCATGTTTATATGAAACTTTCTGTGCCTTTAGCTTCATTGTAGGTACTTACCATTGATTGTATAGTACTCTCTATAGAACAAAACCTTCTAAATATAATTATCAGACATTTTCTATAAATATTCTTACCAACAGCTTCTCTTGACTACTTAGATTGCTCTGTGGAAAAAAAAAAAATCTAGATGTCTTTTTTGAGGCTTTAGAGATTTCGTGTCGCTCAATTTATCTCTGTAGTTGTCCAAAGGAATTGAAATTGAATTTGAGAATTCAGCCTTGGGCTCTTCCGGATATACCAGCTTTTTCCTATTCGTTCATTCCAGTACTCATGAGTCAGGGCACCAAATGTTCCCATCGAGGATGCTTCCAGTGCCTGGCTGAAGTTGCAAGCAGTTAGTCACAGATGAAAGAGGCATGGATGAGTATCTTATGTGGCATCAGAAAAAATACCATAGAGATAACTCTTTCAGCTGAGTAACACCTGCCTGTGATATTTACAGGCGTAAGCAGCCTTATTGTGTGTGAAATGGGAAGGAGCTTTCCCACCATCAGGTGGTGGTGGAGAGGACAATGTCAAGATATCAAGGATGATGTGTATGCAGAGGCTAGACTGAAGTAAATGTAGAATGGAGGGAGATATTAAAACACTTGTATTCTTCTAAAGTGCATCCATTTTACTGTCAAATTATGAGCAGTTGTTAGATTTCTGTGCATCAAAGTAGTCATATAATTATTACATTATGATTGTATTTATTAAAGAACTCAACACTTTGTAAAAGTTCCTGACATATAAAAGGAAAACCAAGCATTAAAAAAGAAATGAAGCTAACTGCAGTATTTAATATTTAAATGAATTCAGGCACTGTTTGGCATTTTCTTTATGAAGATTGTGTCTGAATGGAAGATTATGCATTCTGACTTCTTCAATTTCATTGTAACCTTCTGTGAACATAATATGTAATATGGAATCTATCAAGATCTAGGATGCAAAGACTCATAGAGAGGAGTAATTTGATATTTAAAAAAAATAAAAACCAAACCAAACAAACAAAATCCAGCCTATCTTAATTACTGAAATAATTAGAATATTTTTTGCAGTGATTTTATTTGACTGATAGGTTTTACTTCCTTCAGTTTCTTTCATGGAAACATCTAAAGTATTTGGTTTTGTCAGATTTAAAAACTCCCTTGCTACATTTATCTTGTTATCTGGGCAAAGTAATTTAAAATGTAGAACCATGTATAATAAACATTTAAGTGCATATGAATGATGCTCAAGCCAAGAAAATAAATGGAGCAGAGAAAGAAAGAAAGTGCTTTCATTTCTTTTTTAGATCAGTGAGTAGCAGAGCTCGTATAATTAAGTACGCATTATTTTTGTACAGGTAGTCCTTGTTACAACCACTTTGGCAGAGAATTAGGGAATGAAGAAATTTTTATTTATAACCAGCTTTAAACCCAGCTGTGCTTCTTAGGTAATGTCAGTGTTCTACATTTCTGAACTGGTCTGTAAACCAGAGCTTTACCTTTTACTGAGAGTGTTCAGGATGTAACTATATTTTTCTTGGTATTTGGCTCAAGAGCATACTTTATTCAGGGTACTTAAGAAGGGTGAAGCTTTCCACTCGACATAAGCATCACCTATTCTATCACATCCCTTGTGGGGTACAGTTATACAAACTGTTTCACTCCTCCATGTACTCTTCAGTTGAAGAATGTATTTCCCCTGTTCCACATTTTATATTGGAAGAAAACGCAATGTGAAAGGGTCAGATTCTGTATTGTAACCTGTAGTAATAGAGGTGTACCTGGTGAAAACCCAGAAAGCAGAGGCAACATTTATGACTCTTATCCCCTAAACCTGCAAGTAGTTGCAGAAACTCTGTATGGCAAATCAGATAGACAAAACTAAAGGTGGCCTTAACCATGTTGGTGTAGAAAAGTGCCTGCTAACCAGATTTTGGTTGATGCCTGCCACAGCGCTCGATTCTTGCGTTTTGAAGTAAAACAGAAGTTTGAGGTGTGGCCGAGACTCTCTCTTTGGCATGTTGTGGCTGTTGAAAAGGAATTCAGAGCCCAAAAGCCATGCTGTGAGTGTTATGGCATATGACCTCTTTTCTTAAGAAGTGAGACTGCTCTTCATTCAGGAAGCAGAGGTCCTAGGCTTATTTCACCCTGAGTGATCCGCTTCTACAAATTAATTATAAGGTAAGGATTTCTACAGATGGGTCTGTATTAGCCCCTCTCTTAGTTCTAGAATACAATGCAATCAGAAGTGCAAGGTTCCTGGACCTGCATTAAAGTAAGCCAAGAGATGCTTTACCCTGAAGTATGCATTTTTGTGTTTTGATACAGATTTCCTTCTGACCCCTCATCCTTTTGATCTCGAGAGGTGTCCAGTTTTGACCTACACTGTGTTCTGTAGCATATTACTTGTTACCGTCCTGGAAAATAATACCCATAATCTCCTCGAAGTTCTAGTTAAGGCACCAGTCTCCATTTTCTCCCCAAACTTTATCACCAGAAGGCTATCCTCTAATAAAGGGGTAGTAAAACCATGGTGTCTTTCATCTGGGATGTGGGCAATCTTATGGGTTTATTTTGGTATGAGCTAAACTACCAAAACAAATTGTTTAGAGTACTTAGGTGGATGGCTGCTTTCAGGAAAATGTGAACTTTATTTAGTTTACCTAATGGCAGAATTTTAGCCAGGTGGATACGTTTTCCAGAAAACTGCAGGTTTTGAATCTCTCACAAATGTAAGCAGGCATTCTTGAATTAGTTTTGTGAACACAGACTTCGAGTTGTATAAAAGTTCTAGCCTGGATTAGTCTTTTCACTGAGAAGTGTGTTGGGAGTGGTTAAAGACAATGGTTATATAAAAGACTAAAGTTCTGTCAGATAATCACTTGAATCCAGTTTAATCCACACAATTCTATAAAGGGCAGAGATGATTAGTTTTGACTGTGCAATTTAGTTGACATTTATAATCAAATGGCCATTTAAAAATAACTGATATAAAGAGTATTTCAGTCATTTATAATTTAATAAATTATTTAACACTTAATCCAAAGATTCTATTTGTTTAATATTTTGATTCTTTAATGCACTGTTAGTAAAAACTTTAGTAGTGTATTTCTAGATTATTTAAATTAACATTTTGTGAAACTAAATGAATTCTTTTCAACAAATAATAACATTAAAGAACATGAAAGAATGTTTCAGGATTTCAGTGGATATAAAATCTAGCTGACCTAAAGGCCTGATGAAATGTCTCTTATGGATTTTTGATTTTGTGTAAATTGTATGGATTAGAGAGAGATTATTTGTCACTGAATGAAAAATTGGGAGCAAAGGTGATCTTAATTTGCCATTTATATTTTATCACTTTAAGACGTATCTTAATGTGTGAAATAATAATCTTTAAATGAAACACATGTTTTATTGGGAGAGCAATAGTAGATGATTAATTTGGAACTTTCTGTAGGTCTTTATTTATTAAATTGATTATAAAGGTAGTCTAAATGCCAGACTTAAATGTAGACATCAGTTGTTGACACTCAAAATTAAATTAGAGCTATCCTTCTCAAAAAGTTTTTTTTGCTTTATGTTTATTTACTTGTTTTTAAAACATACAAATTGTGGTTTTATGTGTTGGCGGTTTTTTGTTTGGTCATTTGTTTTGTTTTACATTTAGTACAATGAACATGGCACTTGACTTTTACAAATATTTTGGTATTTTAGTTCTGACCCAAAATACTCTTTAAAAGTGAATCTCCTGACTGATCTTGTTTATGAGCTTTGGTTCACGGTACTAAGTGACCTCAGAGCATATGAATGGGATTTCTTTGGAATCAAATGCAACTGGAAGATGTGCTTCAATTGCTACTAGGCATTCAGTTTGCAACCAGGCTTGAGCTACTCTAAATCCATGAAGAGGCTGGTCCTCCTGTTAAGACAGAATTAGAAAGACAGCAATACATAGTGGAATTTCAGAGATTGATTTCCATCAGTTGTACTTAAGTGATGTATAACATACATGTAATTTAAAGCTGGTGGCACCACATTTTGAACTACTGTTTTCCCAGCCCTTTTATTTAGAAGCAAGTTGTTTATTGATTAGAATATAAAGGAAGTTAAATGCAGAAAAGGAAAAACTATATAAATTAGCAGGGTACAACTTNCCTTAAACCAGCACACTTGCTTAAAGCCCATTTAAGTTTCATAGTTGTTAAGTTTCATAGATATTTATTAAGAAATTGTCTGTCAAGGTTGCAACTGTGATAGCTGTGCTTTGGGTAGGCAGAACTCAGCTGAGAGCACCTCCCACCACTGGGGCTTGCGTCTGTTTTGATTAGACCTACACACTGTCAGGGTTCAGCCTCCTACAGATCTCCTCCCTAACTAGACAGACTCAAAACTTTTATTACCTGTAAACTCGTTTCCTCTGGAGATCAGTTATGATTCAGGTATGTTTTCAATGGAAATACATTTTGTTCCGGTTTTGTTTATTTTTTTTACCCACAGGCTGCAAAAATGTGGAGCAGACAGGATAAAATTTAACAGGAGACCAAGTGATAAATTTCCTTAATTTAACTTAATTTCTTTGCAATTTGCTTTCTGCTTTAATTTGAGAGATGCAGTCTGCTTCATGCAGTCCAAGTGTGTGATTATGTTTGCCTTGTATTTTAGTTCAGGTCTATGCCTGCACAAAACAAACACAAAAGAGACTAAACACAAAATAAACAAAACCCCCACTTACTCTAGAGAGTGTTTTAGTTTTGAGCCAGAGAAAGACTGAAAAGCTACAGCTTCTTAGCAGCACAATAATTAGAACACAATATTGGGCAAACATTTACTGCACATCGAATGGTTACTGATGTTAAAAACTGTCAGATACATTTCTCCTTCAGAGTTTTGGAGGCAACTTCTACTTTCACCCCTAATGGGTTATTCTCAACACCAGTCATTTGTTGGAAATGTCCTATCAAGTATGTCCCAGCAGTACAACAGTGCTAGCTTTTGACAACACATGGGATTAAGCAACACAATACTTTTTGAATTACTGTATGTAAGCATCCTTCTTTGAGTTCATCTTTGTTTAGTGGTCCAGGTTGCTACATTTGTTTGAAGAGTTTTTGACTATCGTGACAAATATTGATGAAGAAATGAGAAAAGGGGCTCTGAGGAAAAACAGGTACAGTAAAACATGTCAAGTAAAATTAATGCAGTAGGGTTTTCTGTATTATAGTACCCTTATTTAAAATTCTTATATAACTACAAATGTAAATTGCTTGAAAGTTGTATTCCCACTGACAGCTTCCCTGCTATTTTATGGCAGTATCCGCTGTAGTTAATGGTCTGTCACAGCTTCCATTATAAGTTCTGATTTTTCAGGGCTTTATTATACCAACAGAATTGTTAGAAAGGGATTTCATCCTGTGAGAGTCTGGAAAATGACTTAAATTGGTTTAGCCATCTCTAAATTAGAGGCAAAGAGACTTTTTTGTTTGTTTTTAGGGTTTTACCCATCTTTTTCTTTAACAGGTCAATTTATTTTCTGCTGTAAACTGGCATCATTTCTCTGAAATTGGAAAAAAAACCCCAAAATTTATCTTCTGTCTAGAATATCTGTCTTGATAATCAAAGAAGCTATTTTACTACTTTCAATGCACTGCAGATCTGAGTCTGCAGATATGCACTTGCGCAATTTTTCAACAGATGCCCAACAGTGGGAGAAATTTATAATGTGTGAAGGACATGTAACAGAGACCCTGTTGCAATGTCAAGCTCCAACTTGTTTGACTACAGCTGCAAGTGTTGTTGTGACAAAATTGCAACACTTCATTTGATGAAAAGCCAGGCGTAATAAAATGTGTGACAGTATGACACCCTACACAACGTTAGCTTTCATTTGTTCTTCTGGACACAGAAAAAGCAGCATCTGACCATGCTGTAGCAAGCCAATCTGAAATTTTCAAACAAGGACATTAGAATAAGCATGAGCTGATTCTTTTGAAATACTGTTGTATGTATACATTGATAATTTAGACATTAATACAATTTGTATCTGTATATATAAATATCTTTATATGTATATATAAATCATTTCTACCCCTCAAAACAATAAGATTTTTATATTTATAACTTTTTTTGGGTGTTTAACTGTTTCTTTGTAATATTAGGCTTTGTAAGTGCCTTCTGAAAAGTGTCCTGTAGTGAAATGATACTTGAGGAATCCTCTTTGTCCAACAATGTAGAGTAAAATGTGAAAACAAAAGTTAAAAAAAAAAGTGAAGACTGATGTTTATCTAAATATGTCTATGTATTGTATACAGGCATTTTTTATTAAATGTGTGTATATGCAGCAATTTTATTATCTTTTGATAACATTCTTTCATTTTCAAATGACATTATTGATCTTTATGGTACATTATAATCTGAAGAATTGCTTATGGTCTAACAATACCGGAGTTTTATTTGCAAGTTTTCTATTGGAGATAATGTGTTACAGGTTGTTGCAGTAAAACAAAGCTACCAGAAACATTTTGTGAACAGATCCTCCTGAAGTCTCTCATGTTACACTTAGGTTCTTGTCTGTCTTTCCCCTCCTTTTGATACAACAGTCTGAGGAAAACAATTACCTGGCTGTGAGACATATTTCTTGAACAGCAGGATCTGGCTCAGTGGCTTCTGCCTTATATCCAGAGAAGTATTCTTGCAGTGATGACAAAAGGGAAAATAGGTGACCATTTAGCATCTGTCTTTACTAGTTAAACTGTTGATTATATTTTGCCTCTGAGGGAAAAGGTCTTGTGCGTTGTTTATGATTTACATTTATCCTCTCCTCTGTCCATGTGACATTAAGTCTCAAAGTGTCTAGATATAAATACATGTTGGTGTATATATTTGCAAAAGTGAGAAAAATACATGACTTTCAGAAAGACAAATATATATTAATATGCCTTTAAATAAGGATGTGCCTTTTGCCTAAAAATTAGACATAAATCTTGAGGGCTGGATTTGTTGACAAGACAATAGATAGCTAATTTCTTTCTTGATCAGGATTCATAATAATCATCTCATTTTGCAGAAAGGTTGATAAACAGGGAGTACCTTTTGGTAAGTTCAGAGAGGGAAATGTCAGGTTTTGTTTTGTTTTCTGGAGCAAAATTGCAAAAGCATTCTTCTCATGAGAAGTTTTAATCTCTGACAGCAAATTGTGTTTGGTTTCCTGCTTTTGAGGCATAGATTTCTTTGCAAAGTTCAGGGAGAGGATATGTGTTCTCCTGCCTATAAGAGGATATTTAAAACACCACAAGTGATTGCACCCAAAGCTTTTAGAGTTTTGCAGCCTGCATAGAGGAATTCTTGGATAAAGGTCTGATAATGAAATGTATCCTGATATCTTTGTTTGTAAAGTAATTTTACTTACAAATCAGTTCCAGCATGGATCTCAAAAATCTCAGAATTAGTAGGTTGCTAATTAAACACCACCGGATAATGAAGGTAAAAATGCTATTTATGTGATTAATGATGAATATTTTCAGGAGATGTAATGAAGCAATCTTATTATTTTGTTCCCTTTGCATTTGTGGTATGTGATAAAAGTTTATAAATGAGATAATTTGTTCAATATTTATGCATTTATCTCTTTATAATAGGGTAAACCAAAGGCCATGTACCTGAAGCTGCAAATGATATATTACTTCCTGTTGGCTTACAATATAATAATGATATCCAAGCAGTGGTAAATAATAGAATGTATGCAATCTGTCATGAGAGAAGTGCCATCCAATACTGTGAATCAAAGATTCGTGTGCTCTTGAGATATTAGTGGTTATTTTTATTCATCATACTAGTTGTCCAGCTAAGCAAATGAAATAGTAGAATTGGGAAGAATCCTGTGACTGAAACGTGAAACGCTACTAGATACAGAAATCCAAGCAAAAGAAAGGCCAAAGTCATCTAAAAAACGATATATTTTTATTAACCGTGGCACGGTCTATTGAAAAGAAACCTGGAGACTGTATCCTGAGTAAAGGGAGAACTTAAAACTCAATATTTGGTTATCTAGATCCCATTAGACTCTTAAAATATCTTTGGAAAAATGTAAATCTAGAAAAATACATAATATGGTGTACTATGTCACTTACATCATCACAAGCTAGTTTATACCTATGGGACTAGAGAAATCTCCCAGTTATTAAGATAGGAAAGACATACCTCAGGTCTGTTTTATTTGGAAGTACAGTATAGGCAACCACAATCGTCCTCATTCCTGCACCTTGGTTTCAACTGGAAAAAAGCCTTGCAAGGTCAGAAGTGAGTTGCCTTGTACCACAAGTGATCTCCCATCTGCCCCTGATCTGGATGTAACCACAGATGCTTGAGGAAATGTTTGTGTTCCCAAGAAGTGTGATTTTTTTTCCCCCCCTAACCATATGAAATGATCTAATGTAAGGCATTAATCCTGCAGGAAAGTTTGCCTCTTGTGTAATTGCAAACATTTACATCAGTTGGTTTCTTTTTCATCTGTAGGAGATGCTTGGTTTTGAGCACAGAGGCTCTTTATTGTTCACAGTTAGCACCTGCTGTAGTGCAGTAATCTGCTTTGCTCCCCTGTTTCCAGCAAGCATGAGTGTGCTTGCCTTTTCATTGTGGTGAAAAAACCTCATGCCTCCAGCCTGACTGATTATTTTGATTTTTTAAAAGATGTTGCACCTGCACCCACACCCTAAAGAGCAGAGCATCTTAAACCATGGTCAGTGCCCCACAGTGCCTGAACCACTACTCTCCTTCTGGTCCCTGACATACCGAGAGGAGTTTAGAAGTGATGGGGAAGAAAGCAAGGAACAACCTCTGCAAAGGAATATTTAACTAAATACATGCAAGGTTTTATTCAAAGCACTCAACTACCCCTGAAATTTGAAGAATCAAAAATTCAAACATGCTCTCTCCCTTTTCCTCTTTTTGGGAAGCTGATTTTCAACAGCATTGAGGCTGGGCATGCTTCATACATGAAAAAAGATTCCCATTTAGTTTCCTTACATGCCATTTTTGTCTCTGGCCATATTTTTAGGTGACCATGGTCAAACCATGAGACCATCTGTTATTACTGCAATGTTGAGTTTTCTTCCATTTTGCTTTCTTTTTTCATTTTGAAGGTGTTTACCATTAAAATAACCTGCATCTTTGTTTTCTCATTTTCATTAAGTTACATTTGGATTTTGCCAGATAAGTTCTCTTCCACATGCTACTGTTCATAGTCATGTGGTATGTTTCTGTTCATGTGCTGAATAAGTCTATTTGCTTCACGTAGTAAAATAATTCAAGAAGTAGAGAATTCTCAGTCAGTGTTTAAACCTAGGTTTATCCTTATTCACATTTACAGCATTTTCTCTTGAAAATTCTCTTCCACCTCTCCTCATGTGGCACTCACTGTCATATAAAACCTGATATTATTTTGGCGTGCTTGCCTGGTTTCCTTAGAAACCTTTCTGAGTGATTTCCTATAAAGGAAATTATCATCCCACATTCAGGAAGGTACAGTTACAACTGAATAATGTTTTGACAGAAATATCAAAATTAAATTGCACACCTTGCTTTAGCACCATATCTGAATTAGCCTGATTTATATTGCAAATCTTAAATGCCTTCTCTTCAATTCTGAGCCACAGATCAATGTCCATCATGTTTAGAAAGTCATCAGATGAAGAAAGGTCATGGCTAATCTGGGTGCTGAAGCATTATATGGAGTAATTTCATTTTGTAAATCTGATTGGTGTAGAGTCTTTTTAGCTGACAAACCAGACATTTGCATCAGACATAGGAAATGTTATTATATCGCGTAAATTTTGCTAACTAGGCATTACTTTAGCAGCACGCAATGCACTGAAAGCTACACTTAGAATTTGGCCTCCAGAACAGTATCAAGAATTACTTGAGGATGTTGAGGCTTTGATTCTGATTGGCAGTCAACAAGTTCGCTTACACTGACCGATGGTGGTTTGAGACTTCAGATACCACAGGCCTTTCAAGGCATTTGGACATCACATGAAACCATTTGTTTTACCTAGTATCTGTAGCAGATTTGTACCTGTTTCTTTATTACAGCTGTTGCACCCCTGTGTACAGAAATATGTGTGCCTTGTGCCACTGCTTTCCTGATACTGTGGTGTTGCAGGGCCGGCTATAGCTGATTGTTCTTAGTTTCCACCAGACTGTAGTGTAGGTATTTTTTATTCAAGTATTATTAAATGTGTATAAAGAGAAGTAATGTTCTTGAATTCTCTGCTGCAAATTAAATACGCTGAGCATTTCTAGTTTCAAATATTGGTCATACTAATGTATGATTATTGCCTTTCCTATTTTTCTGGGGTTTTTAATTGTTTTTGTGAGGAAAACACACTAATGATCTTTAGACTAGATGTCAGGAGGAAGTTCTTTACAGTGAGGGTGGTGAGGCACTGTAACAGGTTGCCCAGGGAGGTTGTGGATGCTCCCTCCCTGGAGGTGTTCAAGGCCAGGTTGGATGAGGCCTTGAGTGACCTGTACTAGTGAGAGGTGTCCCTGCCTATGGCAGGGGGTTGGAACTAGATGATCCTTGAGGTCCCTTCCAACCTTACCATTCTATGATTCTATGATGCAGTTTTCTCTATACATAAACACTGAGGAGGCTGATGCTTGCTTTGGTAGCATGTGCCTCTTGTGGTCAAAGTACACGAGACTAAAATAGAGTGGCTTATTTCTCTCTCCATCCTCATATACGCTATTGTTCTTTGACAGTTAGTGCCAATTGAATTTTCATTTGCTTGTAAAATTGTTGCTCTGAAATTTTGTGAGTATCCTATTGAAACCAAAGCTTCCTAGTTGTGTTTATTTTGGAATAGCTGGATATTATTCCCATGCACGAAAAACATATGCAAATCATAGAATCATAAAATCATAAAATGGTAAGGTTGGAAGGGACTTCAAGGATCATCTAGTTCCAACCTCCTGCCATAGGCAGGGACACCTCCCACTAGTACAGGTCACTCAAGGCCTTGTCCAGATCTCTTTGTATAAAACCGTGTATTAGAATAGTTGCATCCCCAATACCTTCCCAAATTTAATAGTGCATCATGAATTCTTTAAGACTTGAGATCAAGTTGAATGCTGTTTCTGAAGTAAGAAAAAAGGTATTTTGCATTGTTTAAAATGCAAAGCTTACATTGAAGATAAGTTACATATATGGATACATGTGGTGATATATAAAAGATCTGTACAGGCAAAACCTTACAAATTAAATACTTTACTGTAGTAGCAGGCTGATGCAGTGAAGTGATATAGTAAATTAGTTCTGGGTTTTATATGATGCAGTATAAAACCTCCAAATTAAAAGTTGGAACTGTTAGGCAATAAAAGTTACATGGATGAAGCTTTTTCTTAGTCATTGATCACTCTGCTACTGTTAACTTTTAAAAAACTAATTAGTGCTTTAGAAAAGGGTATCTGAGTGCTGGAAAAAGTTTCTATTGTTATATTTGTAATTTGCTATCTAACATAGGCTTATAATAAAACATACTAATATTCTACTATATCACTATTGATTTGAATTTATGAGCATAAAGCAAATCACATGTTCAAAAATAGCTGAGCAGAATCTCGTAGAATTCTGATATTTCATATAGGGGCAGGATTGAAACAGGTAGTTTTTTGAAGACATTGTAAGAAAAGTGTTTTTGTTGGTTTTTTTTCTGTTTGGGTTTTTGTGTTTTGTTTGGGGTTTTTTTGGTTGTTGTTTTCACATAAAATTAGACTTTCTTTGCAATCCATATCTGTCTTTCAGATGATATTAAAATCTGAGCCACTAGAAGCTCTTATCTCCATAATGATAACTGATCTGATGTCAGATGAGATTCTTGAATCAAACCTGGAAATTCGGAGTGCTCTTGGTAAAGTTTTCTCAAAATTTTAAATCTCTAAAGTACTGATGATTTTTGTGCCATGTGCAACATAAAAAAACCCCATTATTTTAGTTTTTGGATATGAAGGTTTTATTAACACCTTCTAGAATTTATCTATTGTTCTCCCTTTTGCTATGAGTAATGTGTAGATTGCCAGTGTCCTTTATATAACATATCTACTGTATAGTTTACTGTAAATTGTTTTTTCACAATAAAATAGCTAAATGCAGTACCATTAGTTAGTCATATTCTGTTGTATTTTGCTATGCTGTCTGAACTATACAAGAGAAAACCTTTCTGACTAATTATTAGTAATGTCATACATATGACAGTATTCCACTGTCTTAATAATTTTCACAACACAGTTTTAATAATTGGAGTTGCAGCTATCTTCTGAGTGTGTTTCATGCAGTTAATGAGCCTTGACTATGAGCTCTGTTACTGCAAAACATGCAAGAGTTAAGGACTCACTACAAATACACTCTTTGTTAAGTGTTATTATTTAAACTAAGTGGGGTGGAATGTACCTTAGATTTAAGAGTTTGTGTTGAAGGCAGAGAAGAGGGTTATTTATTATCAAATGGAATTGGGAAGAGTGCTGCAAAGGTAACATTGGAGACCAAAACTCCCTTTTGATCCAAAGAAATGATTAAACAGGCTAAATACTGGCTTGACTGTCCGTGAGTCTGTAACTCCCTTATGCAAAGTAAAATGAATCATAATTCCTCATGCCTTTAGGTCTTTCTCAAGCTTTCCTTTTAAAGTTTTGTAGTAATTAATATGAGGCATATCTCTGTAAATATTTGTTTTTCATATTCTTCAACTAAATTATAGATTATTTTTTTATTCATCCTTAAAGTGATGTTTACAGTTGTAAAACAAAACAAGCAAACAAAAAGTAATAATTTTGAAGATTCAAAACATTTAATTTTCAAAGTATTTTTTAACATTTTCTGAGTTAAACTGAAGGATTTGCCACATTTTGTAGTAAAATGAGACAGTGTTTAATTTAAAATCCATAAACACACAACCGGACAAATTTTTTCAAGGTATTTTTCAGTTGAATTTGCTGCATGATTTTGAAAAATCTTTCTTAAATATCTTGAAAAATGTGGAGCTGAACTTGTGTTTTTCTTAAAAAGTCCCAACCTGGTACTTGCAAAATCTACATGTCTTAAGAAGTATAGCACATGCACATAAGCCTACCAGGAAAATGCAGAACTCTAGTGAATAACATCTGCATGTGTTCATGTCTCTGCACAAATAGTTTTCAGTGGTTTACTGCAATGGTCTCCCTGAGCTCCTGTTGCATAAGGGTGGGAAGCTAACCATGGGGCAGTTAGTCTTACTGCTGAATAGCTGTTAATAGCCAACAATAACCACCTTTATGCTTGCATTTTAAATTCACATTAACATATCCCAGCTTCTGAACTTAAATAGTCTTTGTAAGCAAATGTGGAAAAAATGCCATATGCCACCTATTTTAAAACTGTTTGCATTTGGCATATGTGAACAGTGTAACCAAGTCCTGTTTTGCCTGGTATGGTGCTGGGAAGGAGGCTTAGATGTCAAGTTACTTAACTAGTTGCTCCTTATTGCTTGTCTTCTGAGTGTCTCTCAGGCCTGAGATCTGATGCCTTCCCAGAAAACTGTTGCAGTAGAGCATGCTGGGCTGCTGTTTTGCTCTCCATTGGTCTGCTGCTACTGGTATCACTTGTATCATGGCATTAACAATTGCTGTTTCAAAGATGGATGTGTTGTAGGGCACAAGTTTCAGCACATTTAATCCTAGCTAAACTTGGTTTATTTTTCCTAACATATAGAAGTAAAGGCTGTTAAAACAAAAAGAAAAAAAAAAAGGCTGATCTCTGTGAGCCAGCAAAATTAGCTGAAATGTACATCATTTTCATGTAATAAGAGAACCACAGAATAATTTTAGTTAGAAAGGTCCTTTAAAGATCATCTAGAGAATTCTGCTACTATGGGCACGTACACCTTTAACTAGATCAGGCTGCTCAGAGCCCTGTCCAGCTGGCCTTGAACACTTCCAGGAATGAAACACCCAACTTCTCTGGGCAACCTCTTGAAGATTGTTAGTTTGTCAGAGCAGTTTCTCTGTCATCTATCACAGCTAGACATTTTTTTTTTCTCACTTATTTTGTTTGAGTACCTTTTGCAGAAGGTCTCTGTAGAGTAGAAGACATATTTCAGCTATATGTGAAGTCATTACTACTCATGAGGATGACTTCTCCTATCAAGGCCTATTGATGGATACTTGCAATTTGGAATGCAAAATGTGAGAAGAGCGTGTGTTAGTTGTAATTAGAAGAAAAAGAAAAAAAAGACAGAAAAGGATATTTTTAAAGCATTATCAGCATTTTCATAGAATCATAGAATCACAGAATGGCAAGGTTGGAAGGGACCTGAAGGATCATCTAGTTCCAACCCCTTGCCATATGCAGGGACACCTCCCACTAGCACAGGTTACTCAAGGCCTTGTCCAACCTGGCCTTNACTGTGCCACACAGCTTGGTGTCATCTGCAAACTTGCTGAGGGTGCAGTGATTCCTCTGTCCATGTCACTGACAAAGATGTTAAACAGCACTGGTGCCAGCACTGACCCCTGAGGGATACCACTTGTCACTGGTCTCCAGGTGGACATTGTGCCCTTGATCACCACTCTCTGTGTGCAACCATCCAGACAATTCCTTATGCAGCAGTGCTCCACCCATTAAGTCCATGTTTTTCCAGCTTGGTGACCAGGATGTCATGTGGGACAGAGTCAAATGCCTTGCTCAGGTCCAGGCAGATGACATCAGTTGCCCTTCCTTTGTCCACTGTCGCTGTGACTTCATCATAAAAAACTACTACATTTGACAGGCAAGATCTGCCCTTGGTGAAGCCATGCTGGTTACCACCAATCACCTCTTCCATTTGCCTTAGCAGAGCTTTCAGCAGGATCTGCTCCATGATCTTGCCAGGCACAGAGGTGAGGCTGACTGCTCTGTAGTTCTCAGGGTCGTCCTTTTTTATTTTAAGATTAAATGGAAATTTACCCAAATAAGATAAGACATGAAAAGGTAGTTCAAATACTTTGTTTACTGAGATACTTTAAGACTTACCACTTGCTGAGTGCCTGGGAGTACAAGTAAACATTTGAGTGAGGTTTCACGCTGCTACGCATAGGTTTGCATAGTGGGACTGAGTCATTCCTGACACTGACTGGCTGATCCATTTCTCAAATAAAAATACTAGTTTTAAAATTAAAATAAATTAATTAAATAAATAACAACATAGTTGCTTTCATCTTTGCTATCATAGAAGAAATTAAATTTTTATCTAATCCTTCCTGAAAAGTTTATCTAAATACAGAACATTAAAAGAGTATTATACTAGTCAGTTCCTGAAAAAATGGAATTTAGGAGCTTAAACTCACAAGGACAATATATGTATTTATATTTGTGAAAACTACCAGAAGTCATTATTCTGTGTAAATTGTCTCCTCTCAAAACTGTTCTTTTGTAAGTCTTACACAGATAAAAATTGGTGGAAGAAAGGCAAAAAACCACAAAGTAAATCTCATTGTAATTCAATTACAGTAGATCTCGCAAGTGTTCTTATGGTGGCAGCCTGACACATTATGTCCAAGGAGTGAGTGTTGAGGTGCTGGAATAATTTTTTTCATCATGGCCAAGTTGGATTTACAGCTTTTATTGATGCAGTTAACCCTCAGCCTTGGTAAGCAGCAAGGCTTACCTGCTGCATTTTCCAATGACTCGTCTGTGGATTATAAAAAATAAAATTCAGTCTTATTTAAAATTTGGATAATTGTTTGGAAAGTCCCTAATAAAGTCCACATACAGGAAATTAAATATATACCTAAATTGTTAATTTCCAATTATAATCTCACAGTCATTGTCAATAAATAAAGAAATGCTTAAAATAAAACAAAGAATAAAGAAAATGTTTGGTTTTGTGTGTTTTTTTTTTTTAATTTCTATAGCACATTTATTGTTAGGAACTCCAAACTCTTTGAATAATGATTAAGACTGAGCAAACCCTAGGATTAGAGGCAGGTATTCTATTTTAGAAAAAAAGTATTGAGTCTTTTATCACAACCAGTCCATCTTGAAAGCCATCAGCAGAATTTAACAATTTGTACTTTCATACTTTTTATATATAAAGACAGCCATGGAATTAGTAAACAATACGCAGATGTTAAAAAGGGAGTGTAGTGTTCACCACAGCAAAATCTTAACAACCAAGATGCTCTCAGTGACAGTGAAATAAAAAACTGCTGTGGTGGTGTACAGAAGAAACTAAACAGTTGTTGAAGGTACAAAGGTGTGCTTGTTTCTGAGATACAAAGTGTCCCTTGCTGTCCTCCTAACAGAAGAAATAAAAGCTCATGAGGATACAAGCAACAAGAATGTAAATTCCAAAAGAAATATTTTGTGGGTGGATATATAAAAATGTTTTTTCTTAATGAAATTGAAAATTAAAGTCCTAGAACACAGAGGGCATGGGCTGAATTTCTCATTTCGACTTATTTGGAAGAAAATCTTGAAACCAAGTACAGCGTAGCTCAATCAAATATCTACTGAGGACTTTCTGGACTATATGGTTTATTCTATATTTATGTTTTCAAAGCTCTTTCAGTTTATGTAAACAAATAGTTGATGGTGTGGAAACTGAACTTGAGTCTCTTCTCTGAGGTGAGTATATTTATTACTAAATATAGAATCAGTATCTCTTATGTATCTTCTGAGCTTCTTCAGATTTTTTTTTAATTTTTTCTTTGGTGGCAGCTACCACCTACTAAAGTCTATGCTGGCTTTTCTCTACTACTATTGCAAAAGAATGTAGCATAAGCTACAATTACGCCTTCATTTTGGTAGCCAACATGCTATATTGCCTTCATCACTGTAGTAACTTGCTGCCTCCTACTCGTAATGTATTTATCCTCACAGTGCTCCTGTGATGTTGAGCAGATGGTAAAATGAGTCACTTCCAAGATCAGACACAAAGACTGTGGTGGAACCAGTCCTGAGTTTCCTTCAGCTTTCTGCTAGGCCCTTCATGCTCTACTGGAAACTATGTGTCCTCATGGGACAGTGGACATCATATTCTCTTTCCTTTAAACCCTTAGTTAATGTGGAGGTCCTTTGGTGGCCCTCCGTAAACATCCAAAAAGGATGGTTCAAGCTTGGCATAGCTGCACAGTGTTCTCGTATTACGCTGACTGTAAGACTGTCAAAGACAGTCTTGAGGCAGATTGAAAAGTTCAGCTCTCCTGCATTTCCTTTGACTAGCACATGTTGGCTCCTACTGAGTTCAGTCAGCAGATTAATTTCATTCTATTGATTCTACTGGCAATTGCTACAACTGTCTCTCCTTGGATAAGCTAGCTGGGTTTATAAGACACTGGAGCCATGAGTGACGTATTACACTGTTTCTCTGTAGTCCTCTGCACAAGGTAACTGTATGGCAGTGCTTCTGTGAGACGTGAAGGATATAACTGAATGAAGCAGCCTTTTTTCTGGGAATCTTCACATCCTCCTAGAGTGAGACACTGCTGTTTCCTAGTTGACTCACTTGGAAAGTATGTTGTCTCTGACATGCCACTGGCAGTGTTCTTGGCAGGGATGCTGATGGTACCTCATTTAATTCTTTTAAGTGATTTTGGGCTTTCACTTTGGTAAACCTGTTGCATTAGCAATCTAGTCCAGCAGTCGCATATTAATTTGTGTAAAAATTAAATGCAAAAACATGATATGGAAAAATTCTCAGAAAGAAAAAAATAAATTAAAAAAAATTGACCTCTGGTATTAAGTGCTAAACTGACCCAATGGCAGCAGAATACAGTTTTTGAAAGCATGTCATGTACTGCTCCTTCCCAACAGTCCACAGATTCTGCTTTCTTTTTCTTTTCTCACTGTTTTCTGTCACCTTTGCTCTCATTGTATCTGTTATATTCTCTGGGGAAATAATTTAATTATGGAACCTTCTGTTATTTTGTTGTTGTTGGGGATTTTTGTTTGTTTGGTTGGTTTGTTTTTTTACTGTAGGTGGTCAGGATTTTGTTGATGAAATATATTTGGGTTGAGTTTTAGTTTTGTTTCATTCCATTTAAAGCATTTTTAGGGGAGTGGAAAGTCCAGAGAACATGCCTAGTTTTGATACTTTGGTGTGAAACAGAAACGATATTTAGCTTGCCTCTAATGATCAAAAGATTTGAAAATGAAATATTGGCACATTGCATGCTAAGGTCTTACTGAATCGCAGCAACAACCTTCTGATGTGTCAGCAAATCCTCAGTTTTGTGTCAGCAGAAAACTTGCTGAGGGTATGGCCTGTCCCTTCATCCAGCTCACTGATGAAGACATTGAACAAGACTGAATGCAATACTGACCCCTGGGGAACACCTCTAGCTACAGCCTCCAATTAGACTCTCCATTGCTGATTACAATCCTCTGACCTCTGTCATTCATCCAGTTTTCAATCCATCTCACTGTGCACTCATCTAACCCACAATTCCTAAGTTTACCTATGAGGATATTATGGGAGACCGTGCCAAAATGTTTGCTGAAGCCAAGATTGTTGAGGATGACATCCAATGTGTTCCCCTTACCTGCAATGCTAGCTACACCATCATAGAAGGCAATCAGATTGATGAAGCTTGATTTCCCCTGTATGAATCCATACTGACTACTCTTGATAATCTTCTTTTCCCCTATAATTTTTGCTACTTCTTATTTCCTTCTGTAATTTTGAGATTTTGAAAATAAAATTTCTCTGTGTTCCTTTCAAACTGTTTTCCATTTCTAAATAGTTTCACATGAAATCAACAACTTTATGGAGCAAGAGTTGACATAGATTGTTGCAGAATTTGTGGAATACTTTTAACAGGTTTTCCATATTCGTTTAAATAACATGCTATTTTAGTTTGTATTCACTTGTGAAATTACTAGGAAATAGGATTCAATCCATGTTTGTTAATTTACCAAGTAAGAGAGGGGAGAATTATTAGACATAACAACAAACACAAATGGCCAAGGTTATCTGTAAAACTCCTGTCATCCTTGCAATTCAGAACTAGTCTAGGGAGTAATATTGAAGGAATAAGAGGGAAACTGCACCAAAATCCCTTCTGCCTAAAGCGTCTTTGCCTATGCAAATCCTTAACATTTAATTTTCTCTGTAAATATCTTATTCCACAGCCTTTACTCTCCACTCTGATAGGTGACAGTCTTCCCCCTGGCCTTTAATGCTAGAGTAGTCATCTAAGGATATGGAAAACTTCAAAGGTTGCTAGTTTTCTATGAATTTGTTGTCAAGTGTTGGTATTTTTTGAGAGCTGCAGAATATCTATGTGTGAATTAATACAGGTTAAAATGTTATGACTATGCATGCTGAGTTTACCAATTCTCTTTCCAGCTTGCAAGCTTCTGTGTCTTTTTGTCTTTAATGTCTCAGGGATGGGAATAAGTAGACATCTGCTTGGGAAGAAGTCACCACCTATATTATGGAAGTGGGGTAGATTTTGGATACAGCTGTAGCTTTGCCGCCAGATGCTGAGATGACTGCTTCCTGAGGAAGGCATCTTGGGAGCATTGCAGCTTTTGGCCTGCTGGAAAGTCCAAATAAGCAGGAACCAAGCTCCACTGGCAACAGCATTTAAGATTATATCAAGAAGATGAACGTGAACACAGTCTTGGATTTGAGAAATAAACTTGCAGTTCAGCAAACTATTCTAGTTGAGTTGCTGACATCTGCCCTAGGGAGTCAGCACTGAAGTATCAAACATATGATGCAATGGTGCAAAACAAATTACATTTAAAACACACAAAGGAAAGGACATCAAGATGCCCAGAAATGTCAAGCCTGGTAACAAAGTAATGACAGGAGATGAGCTGAGTTAGCACTGGTAAGATAACAAGCACTTTATTCAATATTCAAGTAAGTGAAAGATTGATACAGAAAAAAAGGAGTATCTAGCTCTTTATGGCCACTGGTTATTAGAGAAGAAATGATGGACCTGCAGTTAGTTACTCTTGCTTCTGAACATGTCTGTTGGCCAAATGACTCTTACCCCTTTCCACCATACATTTTATGAGGCTGTGGATCTGAATCACAGACAATAGAGAAAGTAAGGAGTTTGGTCTTCTAAAGATTTTGCTGTGTTGAATATAGGTCATGATTAAAGCTAAAAAGAGCAAAAAATTAAACTTTATAAAAGGATTAAAAAAAATCAAATGATACCTTGAGAGTATTAGATTCCAGGGAACCTAATTCTGTCATCTGTTGCTATAGGAAGAGAACAATGAAAATAAACTTGCATTGATTTCATTATATTCCACATAAACGAAGATGTGCTGGAGGCTCTGTTCAGGAGCTTCTGTGAGATCTAGCTTTGTTCCAAGAGATCTTGCTGCCTAAATTTTAAATATGATATGATGAATGTGGATAATACATAGTAAGGAAGATGATGGGGTAAAAAGGGACAAAGAGCACAGTGATGAAATCTTACAAGGCTCAGGTTAGACATAACAGTAAACTGTGTAAGTTAATAAAGAAAAATAGAATGGTAAGTGTGTTGTTTTGCCTACTGTGCTCAATAAATAATTTCAGTAATGTTGTGAGTATCATCCATCTTTATATACCACATCAAATGAGACCAAAAACCTAAGATCTGTTGCTACCTGACTTCCTTCTTGTCCTCTCCTCATCTACGTGCATAACATCTCAGCTTTCTTCAACTGGTGCTCTCCTCACTTCATCAGACTGTTGTGTTCTTCCCCATCACCACCACATAGCCAGAAGATTGGCTGTGCTGAAGAGAACAGGGGCACCATGCCATGGGTTTCAGCAAAGCCAAGTTTTCACTTGATCTAGGAGCAGAGTTTTGCCATGTTTGGCAGGCGAGCCCTGCTCACTTCTGCCATAGCAGCAGAGAGGGAAGCATCTGGAAAGAGACTTGGTACTTCTGCCATGCCCACACTGCACGACACTCACTTTGCTGGCCATGGAGTTGTAGTGGGCACAAAAATAGTTCAGAGATGGGTTTAGAATGAAAACCTAGGTAGATAATCAGACAGCTTTTGTCCAGAGGAATAATAATTATTTCTGGTAATAGAAATTGTTGCAATGGCACCTGCTAAGGGATGTAAACATTTACCAGGCACCAAAATTGCTAAAGGAAAAGAGATAAGACAGCAAGATACATCTAAGAACTGAATTGTGCTCAGTGAATACACTACAGCATTTCGTGGTCAAACCAGAAATACAGTTTGTTTTTCTCACATAACGTGGCAAATCCTGCACTTTGTTCTTGAATGTGATGTGAATGATGTCAGAGTACATGACATTAAAAAAAATTACACATTTTCTTGAACTGCTTACAATCTCCCATCTACTTTTTGTTAGGAATACAAATATGCAGTTCATGTTCTAAATTAAAAATGGCAAGCTTATTAATCATTGAGAAGCTCCACAAAGTTATTCATTTTGAAATATTAACATTACAAACCTTTACCCAGCAGTACATAAAAGAAACACTTCACAATATTTTGTTGCCAAATTTTGAGTTTTGATTAAGCTGACTTGGGGTTTTTTTTTAACAACTCAGTAATTTTCTTTTGAGTACTGCTAAGGTTTAGACTTTAAATTGCAGTTAAACTGACAAAGGTTTCAGTTGTTGTAACAGATTATCAAAACCACATGTAACTTTTTTTTTCCATTAAAAATGTATTTATTTGACAACTTTAAAAAAGTCACTTCTATGTCAGTTGAGTAGACTTATTGGGTTTACATTTGGAAATAAACATTTGCCTTTTTCTTAAAGAAAAAAGCTGAGCCTTTGTAATATTGAAGACAAAGAAAAATTAACTGCACTAAATATTTCATAAATTTAAACTGTCTCATCCCTCTGATCGTGAAATAATGACCTTTTTGATTAGAAATATTTTTCCTATAAACTTTAATTTCAAAGGGTGTATATAACTAATGAAAATCAGAAGTCATGAAACATCAAGTCTATTACACATTCTAAAATGGTTTCTGCATGGAATTCCTTTCATGCTCATATGTGTGATCAGGTTTTCTCACATTTTAAAGCAAAGCCACCCACTCTGCCTTATCTTGATCACTTTCAAGCCCACTTCTTCACTTGGCTTCAGAGTGCTGAAAATATTTTTTAGGTGGAGCAGTGAGCTGCACTACAGAACACTCCATGTTCTGCTTCAAGTTCAAGTCATTTAAAGCTTGTCATATTCCAGTGCAAAGAAACAAGTTGTCTTGTATAAACCTTTTTTTTTTTTTTTTACCTTAATTTTGCAAGTCACATTGTTGGGAGATAGATTTTATGCAAGATGCTGAGTAGGCAGTAGAAAATCTGGGAGATGGTGCAGGGGTTATGGAGGAGCTTTGTCTGTCTCCATGGCAGAAAGGCTGCTTGAGCAGCAGGGAATACCTTTTGCTGAATATGCTGAACTTAAGAACCTGTGGACAACTTCCTTCCCCTGCTTAGACTTTCCTCTGCCTGGGCTNTACTGTGATACTGTGAAACAGCAGCCTCCTGTTATATTTCCTGTCTGCTGCATCTCCTCACCCTTGCCAAGTCATAGCTTCAGGTGAGCAATTGTATGTGACTCAGCTGAGCCTATCTCCACTGGAAAAACAATGCAAACCTCTTGTACTCTTGTATTGAAAAATACAGGGGAGTTTGTAGCTGGTTGCTCTAGGTGCTTTTTTAAATTAGGACATCAAGTCACAATACCAGGGATATACTAAATACTAAACTGGTTATACAATTAATATCAATATATTACAATTCTATATGGTATTAAACTGATATTTAATATAATGTCTTGATATTAATTGACCTGTGAACAACCTTGCCTAATGAAAGGTCTCCTAGGAGTGTTCATCTTCTGTTCACCTGTTCAGCTGTCTGAATTGAACATTTTTAATATACTCTGCTAATATTTGGAGTGGCACTTTAAAAATCAGTATAACCAGCCAGTTAAATAGCAGCATTCTGTACTGAAAGATTAAATTCTCTAATTTAAGGAAGGAGGCATTGACTGAAAGTTACGCTTCAATTTGCTTCCCAAGTTGCAAAATTTGACTTGAACTAAAGCAGTGCTCATAACTTCCAATAAGCCATAGAATCACAGAATGGTAGGAGTTGGAAGGCAGTTCTGAACATCATCTATTGCAGTGCCCCTGCCAGAGCAGGTTCACCTACAGCAGGTTGCACAGAATGGCATCCATCCTCAAAGTAAAACAAGTTCCTCTTCACATTTAGATGGAAATTCCTGTTTAAATTTGTGCCCAGAATTCTTGTTTTCTGTTAGAGGTACTGCTTAAGAACATAGGAAGTCAGTGGTTTCACCTAGAACTATTTGAAAAATTGAGTTCTGATAAATATTTTTTTCTTCAGAGCTGAAGCGGTATATTAAATAAGCTTGAAAAATACATTTAAACAGCCTTTGCCTGGATGTGGGAAATACCTGTGAAGCTATATTTATCAGCTGTGAATATACAGTTACAATCCACTCAAAATAGAAAGGATAAAGATAAATCATCTCAGAAAGTATATAAATAAACAAAATTATATTTGAAATGCCCAACTGTAAAATGACTGATTTTACTGCCTAGCACAGGGAAAAAGCAATAAATGTGAGACACTTGTGCCCACAGAGAGTGATTTTCTTGGTCAGTAGACCAACATTTCCCTCCTTTTTTTTTTGTTCCAAAGTTGGGTTGGGGAAAAAAAATATTTCATTAAATGAGACAGAAGGGGAAATGGTAAAGTATTTAAAACTACATATGTTAGATTTAATTCTTGATTCATTGTCATGATTTATTCCCTTGATTTTTGTGAACGAAAGCAGGAAAATGACGGTGGATAAGGTTTCATTTATTACCCTGAGACATATGGGCAATCAAGAAGGGACTGCTTCTATAGGTGTCATAGGTCTGTCATTTCAGGATCCTGAGTGGACTGAATTGAGCTTCTCCTCACTCTGGAATTTGACCAAAAGTAGATTCTGTGATAGCACAGTCCAGTGCCCACTGGGTGCCCAGGAAGAGATAATGATACCTGGAACTTCTTGTCTTCAGTTTCTATGGCCTTAGTATGCAAGAACCCAAAGGTTTATAGAAATAACTTAGCCCTGGGTAGATTAGAAAGGATTAGAGACATGGTCATACACAGTATCCTTTTAGATTAATCTATTTGATGTCAAGCTGGGATGAGACTTACAAATGGACCAATAAAGACCTGTTTGGAGTTCTTCACTTCACACAACCAAACTGCATATTTTACTGCTTTTCATACACACTGAAGTGTTAAGATATAACACACTTAAGATAAACTTCTTCAACATAGCTTAATGCCTTTTTATCATGATCCTGCTTTGGACTGTGGAAATGTTTACGCTGCTGCATCAATTAAAAATGTTGAAGTCACTGAAGCCATGGTGGTCCACAACTGAACATTTTATCCCAGTTTCTGGGTCTGTTTAGGGGAACTACATCTGGCTTTTCCCAGTACAATTCCTTTTGAGAAGGGTGAGCCACTTGGCTTCAAACTCAAGCATCAGTCCCATATTCTCTTCCATTCAGCATACAAGAATAGTTTGTTATGTGTCTGTCATTTCTTGTTTTCTTCAAGTCAGCATCCAGGAGTTAATTGGTGACCACAATATAACCATTTCTTTCCTACTCAAATGAATGCCCAAGGTAACTAATGGGGCCTCTTGAATCTTTGTTTTACCTGCCAAGCCACCCTCTTCTCCTTTAAACCTTCTGCATTTATCTGCCTCTAAAAGCCTCCCCTACTCCATCCGAAGACTTCCTTTACTTTCCAATCTAGGAACCATCAGAAAATTCTATTTCTCTAATAATACACAATGCTTTTTTTTACAAAATATTTTATAGGTATTGAGACAGCTCACTCTCTTTTGGTCTGGAAGGAGGCATGAAACAGCACCAAAGGACTTAATAGGAATGCTTGCCTGACTAAGCAGTCTTGCAGAGAAGTTTTATCTAGCTTGGAGCTTTTTGGTTAATTACATTTGTTGTATTCTTTTCTTATTGAGCCTTTACTTAGGAATGTGAAGCAATCAATTTTATTCTGGGTGCAACTGAACTTTTCAAGCAAAGACCTCCAGTGTCAATTTTCAGGGTGTTTTCTTTGACCAAAGATTTCTGTCAAAAGGCGCAACAATCAGTTTTAGATACATTCTTGAGTTTTAAATCTTTAATAGTCCTCTTTATTCCCACAAAGGGAGAGAAAATAGTTGTTGAAGATCATGAAGATTGGAGAGAAGAATAGCTAAATGAGAGAGAGTGGTAGTTGAATAATTAAAATTTTTTATTGATATTTCTGTTCAGAAGCCCATTCTATTTACTGTGTCTTGGCAACCACTTTTATTTATCTGCTCTGTACCTGTTTAGACCATTTTTCTCTTTAGATATCTTTAAATGCAAGTGGACTTGTATAGCTTAGTCTTCACGCACAAACAGGCACATGGATTATATATTTGAATAAGTTGCTTGCCTGGAGATACCCAAATTATGAATGATATTCAGAGTGTAATTCACATTGCTTAGACTAAAATTTAGTTTAGTTACTTGTTGTCCTCTTCTGTGGGTGAAGTTCAGTCACAGTAGTTCAGACAAAAAAATACAGTGAAAGCAGGAAGCAAAATTTCAAGTGCAGAAGTAATCTGCAAGTTTGAGGTGTATCAAAAGCAACTTGGAAGTCTACATTTCTTAGTGTTTTCTCTGGAAAAAAAGAATAAATCAGATTGCTTGAATCTGAGTGAGAGAAGGCACTGAACTGTATTTTGAGTGCGTGATCAATTGATCTACCAGGATGGGTTGTTTTAAAAGCAAAGGCAACATCGAAGTATGCAAACGTGGAAATTCACCACATTAAGTAGGAGTTGCCAGTACCTGAGGTAAACTAAAATGAAATCTGTGAAGGAAAATGGTAGGTAGCACTGGCTGGGAAAGTTTAGAGATGGAGATCATAATTATTGTGAGATGGAAAAGAAAAATCTGTAATCTGTTCTGTCTTGGAGTACACTATGGTTTGCCTAGGCTGAAAGTTGCAGTTACCAGTTTCATGAAAAGTTCTTCTGTCCTAAGCATTATGAAAAGGTTGCTGCTTCTATTCTGGCTCAGATTAGCTTGCTGCTACCCTCCACACTGAAATCAGACATTTGCCTGTAAGTTAGAATATGCTTTATCCTTGAAAAGGCTTTTCGATATGGTACAATCACTAGAAGTGATGTATATTTCCCAGCTTTAGCCCTGAACAATCACAGTAAGATATTTTAAGACACTGTTAGCCAGTGTGTCCAATGTATTTTTTGTAACACATAAGCTGTTAACACAGATACATTTATCCTAAGTGACTATGGAAGAATAAGACAATGTAATTCACAAATTGGTTCACTAAATTACGTACTTGTGATGGTTTGGGAGTTCCCTGCCCCGCCCAGGGCATTACCCAGACTAGAACTCAGCCGGCTGGAAGTTAAGGAATGAAGCTCTATTTACAGCTCAGCACAATATACAAGCATATACACTATATACAGGAATATTTACAGAAATATACAAGTTAAAGGTAATACAGAAACACAACACCCCTCCCAGAAATCAGAGGCCCCAGGAGGGGCTTCCAACCACCCTTTCACCATCTCCCCACTCCCTATACCTTACCCCAAGGTTTGCCTTAACGTGCAAGGCGAGTTTGGAGGATCGGCCGAGGGGGTTAGAAGGAAAGTGGTTAGTGAGGTTATTTGGCAGAGAGGAGAAAAGCCAGAAGCTGCTAGACAGCTTGAGTGTCTGAGCCCGAGTGTCTTATCTTTATTTTGAGTTCCTTTCTTAAACATCTCAGTAGGCCTATGAGTGAAGTAAGCATCACCGTTGTTTTCCTTTCACAACCTATAATTTTCTCTATTAAAATATTCCAATTAGCCTCAAACCAGCACAGTACTCTCTACAGAAACTAAAGGCTGTGGATGGAAATTTATCTTAGAATTTGCAATCTTTTGTTGATATTATTCGTTCCAAAATGCTTTCACTATTTGAAATACATTTAATTTTGTTCATTCTACTTGGTACAATCATTAACTTTTGACAAATAGTGAAAACAAAGCATATATAAATCCACCATTTGCTTAATTTTCACTTGTAAATCAGAAACAGGCTGGAGTTGAGTTTCTCTTTGTTACCTTGGAAACAAGTGGAGGCTTGACTTCAAGTAGCTCTACACTTAAGATGAAGGGTGGAGCTTTGATGTTGCAGTTCTTATTATGATGCAGAAAGGGATGGCATTTTTTTTAGAGATTCTACATTACTCCATTTACAAGACTGTGGAGTCTAAGTAGTATGATAGAAACTAGGTAGTTACGTGTAATAGGATGAAAGGGAAGAATGGAAAAAAAAAGCAGTTGGCTGACTCAGTAGACTTCAGCTTTGGACGCTAGGTTGAGTAGCTCATCCTCCTACAAAGATAGCTAGTCAAAACAGGATAATTGTTTCTGTTATATTATTTATCTCCCAAATATGAAGGAAACAATACATTTTCCCTTGCCAGTAGTTTACAGCATCAGCTGTATAAATGTGTGGCACTTTTACTTGAAGTAATGATTTATTTGCAGTTTTCCGATCAGCTCATGGGCTGAATTAAGTACAATTTCAGATGTTTCAGGGGATATCAGTAGATAATTATTTTTATTCCCACCAAGGCAAGCTTTCCCATGAGAATTTAACCAAGAATTCCTCTCCAATATGCCATTTGTATAAGAAAGTGTTTTCAGTTATACTTTTGGATAGTGAACATATCAGAATGAGGTACATTATTTAGGATTTTGTGGTCTAATTTCTACTGTTACTTTTGCTCATGCATCATGAACAATAGTACTGATGCATATTCCTGTGAAGACAATTTCAAAGTTAAAAAAATGAAGTTATGAAATATTACGACTTTGCTGAATTTTCCACAATAGAATGAGATAAAGGGCCTCTGGGATTTACAGGGATTTGAATTAATCCTCTCCATACTCTGGCTGTGGTGAGAACTATTAATATACCCATTTTACAGTAAATGTAATTAGGCTTTCGGTTCACAATTGTTAATACCTGATCTGTGTGCTTCTGGGTGACCCAGGAGTGCTAATTTGCTCTGGATGAGGAATGGGCCTACAATTTCATTTCTGGCAAATTAACCAGATCACATACACAGAGCTTATGTTGGCCTTATGCATTTATACTGACTTCATATGGGCAGTGGTAGACAGACAATATTTGAGCAGTCCTCAAGCTTGCCACTGTAAAGCTAATTTGTCAGAAAAAAACCCTTTGAACACATTTACACCAGCAGCTGGCATTTGCACATGATCAATGGATTGCATTATGAATTTGTGCTGGTTTTGATCTGACAAGGTGTTTCAAAGCTGTATTTGCTTTATTATCAAATTCTGCACTTAGGCATAGTGTTTGGCAACTTGTTTGTTTTTTGTAAGAATAGGGAAAACTAATATCCTGATTCAGTTTTCCTTCTCTAAACATTTGTTTACCAAGGCTTGTGCTCAATGCTGAGCATGTGGATAGGACTTATGCAAATGTTATCTTGAGCCAAATAGTAAAAATTGCTCCCAGCTGTGTGATTGATAATTGGATCGTTTTGGATTAATTTTTCTGTTAGCATCCTCCTTCCTAAACTTTCTGATGACATTCTTTGATTTCATTAGCAACAATTACATTATAGTATTTTCTTAGCATAATGCCTGTGAGAATCATAACCTGTTCATGTTTTCCATAAAATTTGTGCTTTATGTAAGAAATATATGTTATCAGAAGGAAGAATGAAAAATGGAAAAAAATCCCACAATTATCTAAACAGTAGTAATATTTTAACAGAGTTAACCAACACTGCAATAAGTAGATACATAGATGATTGTTTTTTGTTTTTCTAGTAGCACCTTACATTACCCTTTTTTATTAGCAGTTTGAACTCTGTTGTTTCAAGTCTGTAAATCCTTATTCCTTAAAGTATTTTGTATTTGATTGTTGTTTATATATGAAGACTAACAGGCTGCTCACAGGGATTTATAAAATCAGTTCCTAATTTACTTTTCACTTTTTATTCTTCTCAGTATTCTAGTTTCGCTTAGGGTGGATAATGGAAGTAACCTGCTGTCTGTTTGAGTTAGTTTGACCTGTTGTCTTCAGCCAGAGTAATTTTATGGTTTACACTTATTAGCACAGCACTGGCATGCTCAGATTTCCATTTCTGCAGGAACAAGAAAACCAAAGATGTAAACTGTTTGAATTGATTTCCTTTTTCAAGACATTATGACATTACAACTGAGATAAATCTGTACATTAAATAAAAAAACAAGCACACGTTCCCTTCAGCCAAACGCCAAGCACCAGTAACTTAGGGCAGGGCTCAATTATGTGAAGTGGGTTTTTTGTTTGGTTTTGGGATTTTTTGGTGGTTTTGTTTGCTTTTTTGTTTGTTTCTGTTTTTAGGTTATGGTGTGACAAATCGAACTTTTGAGTTTTCCTTTTTCATTTCTGAACTATATCATTAATAAACAAGTATCTGCTAATTAATGAGTGATTTCATGCAAGAAAGTTACTACACATGGGAAGGTCATTTTGGGACAGCATGGTCTCCATCTTCGCACCTGGGAACTCAGCAGCGACTCCTCTCTCATGAATCCATGACACTATTGCTGTGTCTGTGCAATGCAGTTACAGCAGCTCTCTCCCTGCCCTTACAGAGCCAGGTGGTGAGGAATCCATGCAGTTAAACAGAACAATTCACTGTCAAACCCTCATTGGCACTTTTCCCTCCAATGAGTTGTGGCAGACCAAGGGGGAAGATTGTATTTTGTAGATCCTCGTGGGGCAAAGGGGAGGGAAAATTGCTCGTACTCTGGTTGGTGTCCACACTTCCATGGTGTGTTTTTCAAGATTTCTCCTGCTGAATCCATGTTACCAAACGTTTGATGCTAGCTATTAATCTAAATTAACAGATTGATCATTTGTTTCATGTAATTTCTGGATGGTAAGTTGAACCTGCACAACAGTGACATTATCCCACAGCTTTTATAGACCTGCTTCTTCAAGACTCTGGCTTGCTTAATGGCATGATCCAGGTGACTCGTGAGACATCTCCTTAGGAAAGCTGGAAGGATAGTTGGATACATACAGTAGATAAAATAGTGTCATATGGTCATTTTAAAGAGGTTTTATTTTTCTTCATCAGATCCAAACTTTGACCTTTTAACTACTACTACTACTGATTTACTTACACAGTATGTCCTATTGATCTACTTAAATCTGAGCTCATTAAACACATAAAACGAGCTACAAGCAGAGTAAAATAGGGCATTATTGAAACTTAAAAACAGATCACATAATTATATTTATATGCTGTTTTATATAGTTCCTTGAAAGGAGAAACAGTTTGATAGCAGACATCTTCCAGAACCACTGCACTAGCTTATCTCCCACCTCACACATATTTCTGCTAAATGTAATTTCATCTTCTTGGCCAATTAATATGTTTGCAGAAATGCTCAAGCGGTGTACAAGTGTTAAAATAGCAAAAGCATTTGTGAAAATTCCCAATAATTGTGGTTTTATATGCAGAAAATGCTAGTAGTCTAGTGACCAAACACGAATGAAAAAAAAGTGTTTACAGTACTAGTACTAATAATTTCTTTCCTGATGGATTAAAATAAAATACAATGGCTTTGTTTATGCTCATAGTCATTAATACAATTTTAAGAGGTGAAAACATCTCATGTTAGGGGTGATTTAGTTTAAGTAGTTCCTATAGAAAGCCCCATTCATTTTCCTCTGTATTTCCAGCTACTTATCATCTTACCTATTCCTGGCAAACAGGGATAATTGTGCTGAGTTAGATGATCCAATATTATCTACAGCTGTTATGAGGAACCCAAGAATTTAACATAGAGATGAATGGGGTAGTTTGCTTTTTTTTTATTTCTTGCTGTCTTTCTTCTACTTCCTCCTTCCTAATTTCTGTGGTAGCCATAAATAAATGGAATATTGGGAAAAAAAGTATCATAAGTAGATAAACAAGACTGTCTTCAGATCAGCTGCCTTTTGACTGTTTTAAATGTAAAATGTACAGCTTTCGATTTATTTTTTAATTTAACATTTTAAAACACAGAAGTTCTGGAAGCCTAGCCAGTGTTCTCCAAACAATTAGCTACATAGATATCAAATGAGAAGCATATATTTTATCTAAACAATCATGTATGATAGACATGAATTGTCTTCAATATCATCAAGTCTTCTTTCCCTACTGTTTTTATTTCATGGTGATCTAATACTTCTTCTATTATATACATATTGAGGCCTTGAGCAATCTGTGCTAGTGGGAGGTGTCCCTGCCTATGGCGGGGGGTTGGAATTTGATGATCTTTGAGGTCCCTTCCAACCTAAACCATTCTATGACTCTATTTTATATATATATATATATATTTATGTGTGTGTGTGTATGTGTATATATATCTATTTGTACATACATATATGTACATATGTGTATATATATTTGTACAGTACATAGGTATTTATATATATGTATAAATCTAAATAACAATACATTCATTGAATGTATGACTATTAAAAAACCTTGTATTAGTTATTGTGCACAACTATTTTTAGTTAGGGTTTGGAAAAAGCGACTTAAGGAATGTTTCTGACACCAAAAAAATGGTTCACTCTGCAGTTCATTTGTCAGAGCATCCCTTAGTTTCATTGTGTTTCCGCTGATCACGTACATTTATAGATAGAGATGGGCAAATCATGACAATGATTTTTCCCCTTTTGCGTGGTTAAAGTCTCAGGAATAATATGATTCCCTTTAGAGGACATGGCTTCAAAGATCTACTGTAGTCTTGTGTTTGCAGCCTGCAGTGATTGTAAGGAAGAAGTGTTCTGTGCTTGCAGGATAGGAAGCTTTTGGAGCAAAAGTTGAATGAGTTGTTATGGGGCACAAATATGAGCTGACTAGCTAAATCTTATGGGAAGATAAAGGCAAGCCAAAACTGGTAGTAGAAATTTGTAGGAGCTTGCTTGCTTTATGTTGTGGGGAAAGGAATTTATATCTGCTACATGCAGATTCCGAGATCCTGGCACAATGTCCTTAGCCACAGATTTTATGTGGAGTTGTGGAGATTTCTGAAAGCACTGTTGTCAATCACAGAACACGAAATACATGAGAGCTGCACTTGTAGCTACAGTTTTTGATTTTGAAAAGTGTTACCTCCTTTCTTACACTGAGGTCTTATTTAAGGAAAATCCTAAGAAAGGACATGCCTGGGCAAAAAAATGTGGAATTTGACCATTAGCCCTGTCTGCATTGCTTTTCCTGTCTTTGCTGTTGAATACTCAATTCCCCTGAGTACTTAAAATTGTGATGAATTGGGTCATATTTACAAAGCACTTTGAAGTTGAAAAGTAGCAAACAATTATTCAGTGTTATAACCTTATTTTTCTTTAAGAGTGAGAAACTTACTGTAAAGCAATGAGTGCAATTTAAAGTTACCATCAAAGAGTACAAAGGACGTACTTCTTTTTCCTTTGAAAATGTAATTATCATGTATTAATATAGTCTGGGAAGTAGGCTGTCTTCTCATGCACAGATTCTTTTGCAACACGGTGGAGAAAGCCAGAAGACCTGATTTCCTGTTTGGATTGCTCTGGGACCTATGTAGTACAACAATGGGGAAATGTAAGTGGCTATGGATGGGATGTGGAAGAAATTACTCAAGTGATTTAATTCTGCCTTTAGATTTCTGCTGTGGTTATGCATGTTTTAAGAAAATATTTCTTGTTCTACAAGGTAAAAAATTAGGTATGAATTACAACATGAAAATGCAGAAAGAAAGACTTTTTAAAGCTTTCTAGGGGAGTCATATTTTAGCCCTGCAATTCTAGAGTGCATAGCACAATGGAGTCATAGTCTCTCTTGTCCTCCCAGATGCTGAGTTATTATTATTACTATTCCTTGTATTACTAAGTATAGATTTAATGGTAAAATTATATTTCTTGCTCATGCAGATAGTGCCAGTGAAAATATGAGCTAGCAATAAGAAATGTATTTATGTGACAAAGTCCAAAGGCATACTTCTTATTGTTGCTGGAAATCTGTCTAGCAGAAAGCGACCTGGGGGTTCTAATCGACAAGCAACTAAATATGAGCAAGGAGTTTGCCCAGGTGGCCAAGAAAGCCAATGGCATCCTGGCTTGTGGTAGAAATGCTGTGTCAAGCAGGAGTAGGGAGGTGACTGTCCCCTTGTACTCATCTCTGGTGAGGCCACACCTCGAGTATTGTGTTCAGTTTGAGCACCTCAGTACAAGAGAGTCGTTGAGATGCTGGAGCGAGTGCAGAGGAGGGCAGCGAAGCTGGTGAAAGGCCTGGAGAGTAAATCTTGTGAAGAGCGACTGAGGGAGCTGGGGATGGTTAGTTTGAAAAAGAAGAGGCTGATGGGAGATCTCATTGCTACCTGAAAGGTACCTGAAGCTACCTGAAAGGATGTTGGAGAGAGGTTGTTGCTGGTCTTCTCTCACAGGTAATTAGTGATAGAACAAGAGGAAATAGCCTCAAGCTGCAACTGAGTGGTTTAGACTGGGCATCAGGAATTTTTTTTTCACAGAAAGAGTGTTCAGGCATCGGAATGAGCTGCCCAGGGAGGTGGTTGAGTCACCAACCCTAGATGTGTTTAAAAGTCATTTGGATGTGGTGCTTGGGGATATGGTTTAGAGTGAACCTTGTAGAGTAGGATTATTGGTTGGGCTTGGTGATCCCGAGGGTCTTTTCCAACCTGAATGTTTCTGTGATTCTAGATGGTAATAAAAAGGGGTTAAAAAAAGTTCTTTTCTTTCATAAAGATGGAATACGTTATTAACATATTTTTTTGCCATGTCTGAATTAGTACATGGTTTTAAGTCTTTAAAATACCCCACAAATGTACAACAAAGCCCTTCAACTGTGTTCAGTTTTGGGGCCCTCACTGCAAGAAAGACATTGAGGTTCTGGAGCATGTCCACAGAAGAGCAATGAAGCTAATGAAGGGTCTGGAGAATGAGTCGTATGAGGAGCAGCTGAGGGAACTGAGGTTGCATAGTCTGGAGAAAAGGAGACTGAGGGAGACCTTATTACTCTCTACAACTCCCTGAAAGAGGTTGTAGCAAGGTATGTGTTGATCTCTTCTCCCTAGTAACAAGTGATAGGACGAGAAGAAATGGCCGTGAGTTGCAACTGGGGAGGTTTAGATTGGTTATGAGAAGAAACTTCTTCATTGAAAGGATTATCAAACACTGGAATAAGATTCCTATGAAGGTGGTAGGATCCCCATACCTGGAGGTGTTTAAAAGACACATAGATGTGGTTCAAATGGACATGGTTTAGCACCAGTTTTGGTAAAGTTAGATAATGGTTGGGCCTGATGAACTTAAAGGACTTTTCCAACCAAAAGGATTGCATGATTCTATGATTCTAAGAAATCTGAATTATTCTACTGGATTACTTGTGCCCATACCTTCCTTCTCTTGAGAGTTGTTTACACAGGGGCACCCCATAGAGAAGTTATTACATAGTAGAAGTAAAGTGCTGAAGAAACAGCTTGTACCATTGGGTATCTTTTTGTTCATACTTTTTTTTTCTCCAGAGTTTGTACTAAGTATGTGAATATTTGTGACAATCACAAAATCACAAAATGATTGAAGTTGGATGGAACCTCTGGAGGTCTCTGATCCAAACCCTCCCGCTCAAACAGAGCCACCTAGAGCCAGTTGCCCTGGATCACGTCCAGGCAGGTTTTGGCTGTCTCCAAGGATGAAGAATCCACCGTCTCCCTGGGCAACCTGTGCCAGTGCTTGGTCAATTTCATAGTAAGAAGTTTTTCCTGATGTTCATCGGGGACCTCTTGTATTTCAGTTTGTGCCCATGGCCTATGGTCCTGCACAAGTGATAAGATTCTGGCTCTACCCTGTTCGCATCCTCCTTTCAGGTACTTGCACACATTAACAGGAATCCTCCTGAGCCCTCTCTTCTCTTGGCTGAGTAACTGCAGCTCTGTCAACCTTTCCTCATAGGGCATACGCACCAGACCTTTAAACATCTTTGTCGGACTCTCTCCACTATGGCCATGTCTTTTTATATTGAGGAGACCAAACCTCCACACAATACAGTTTGATCTCATAGTTGTTTTTTCATGCAAGTTTTGCCAGCTGAAGGACAACAATGTTTGAAACACGAACTTTGGCAGTAGTCTAAATAAAACCTTTTTCTGTTTAGGGGTTTTGTTGGAGTTGTTTATCTGTAATAAAAACATTTGCCATATTTGTAGCATTTGAATACCATAAAAGACAATTATATTGATTCTACTAGCAAAACATGGAAGCACACTGTATCATTGATTTTGCTTGTAATAAGGTTACAATGGATAATTGAAAGGAGAATTTGGCCCATTGCTTCTCAAACTTAATTTTGTTCCTCCTAAACCTGTCTAGGCAGACCAGCTGGCTCCAGGCAGGGCCTATTTAAGTGTAGAAATAGTATTAAGCCACCTTAATGTGACAAATGGCAAAAAGCACTTTGTAAAAATTTCATTCAAAAAAAATGGAATGAATTGTTGAGTGAGCTTTTGGGAAAGGGAGGTCACAAGTGAGTAGATTTTTGTGTCATCTCTACAGAGCTAACAAAATCTGGTATAGGAAAAGAAAAAAACTATAAAGATACTCCAGTTCAAACTGCCTAAATATCTGCATTTTAACTGTTAATTAGTATAAAAATTAAATTTTGTTTTGATTCAAATAAATATTCTGCATCCACTGTTGGTTCTGCTTTCAGCTACCCTCTGAGAAGATGCTAATTGTCTTTGTCCTTCTGTAGGATACATCTTGAAGAATGGACTCCACTGAACTAGTGCACTTACTTTCTTAGTGACAGCTGCCAAGGTGCTGTCAAACCCAGCTGCCTCATTATTCCTCTTTCATTACATTTTCTTGTTATTCCTTGTACACAGGAGAAGAACCATATTAAAGCATTCCCTGTGACTCCATTATAATTGCACCCTCTGTTAGTAATTGCTCATCCATTCAAAAGCTTTGCTGCAATATTTTGAAACAAATTGACATCATTCTAGTTCTGCAGTTAATCTGCTATTCAGAAAGGCATAGCAGGGGGATGTCTTATTGCTGTACTTTCTATGCATGGGTACTTTGGAAAGAAAATTAGCTTTGGAGACACTGTTTGAACATTTTAATGAAACCATTATACCTAAGAGACTGTAATTTCTAGATTTCAGTCTGATACCAACTACCCCTGTTTATAGGATTTTGTCATGCTCTGGTTGTGTACATTACATATTGTACATTTTTGTCTTCAGTGTGCGTATGAAGTCTGACACTTTCTTATGTGAAGTGACAGAAATGCATAAAGACATTTAACTGTCACACTGACAAGTTGTATGGAAACACTAATGGAGATACATTATGCAAAGAGAGTGCTCTGAAATGTTATGGCCACGTTTTTGTAGAATAACTCTCTTTGATGTTGCAGCATGTCAGGGAAATAATGTATTTCACTAAAGAGAGAGATCAAAAGACAGACTGTCTCCATAACAGAAGTTCCCATTTCTCTCCTGAATATAACTCTTCACTTGGAAATTATAAAGGATTAGTCTGAAATGTAGCATTACAAAATTTGCAAGCAGGATTAAGAATCAGGAAAAAGTTGTCTATATATTGGTATTTAGGAGCAATAAATATCACTGACAAAAAAACTACTTTGATTTGAATTATAATATTCTCTTTTCACCTGACTGAGACAAGTACTGACAAATTAATATGAATTAATTTTTTTCCAAACAGTATATAAACACCATTTTGACAGTTAAGGATAATCACTATTTAAAAAAAAAAAAACCACCAAACATTTTCTTTCAAATCTTGAATTGAAACTGAATGCAGTTTGAAAATTTAATATTTCCATGCACCACTTCATACCCTGACAATAAAAGTGTAGTATGACTTGCTTCTGGTTTTCTCTTCTAACCTAATGGCGTATTCTCAAGTCTGCAAAAATTAAATTGGTTCTCACTGAGAGTTTTATGGTTTGGTATTTTTTTGTTTGTTTGGTTGCTTGTTTTTTGTTGTTTGGGGGTTTTTTGCATTCACACAGCATTTATAGCAATTGCTTTAAATTTTGTGAAAATTTTTCTTCTTATAAAGCACAAGAAAATAATGTAGCAAATGTGCTCTATGTCAAAATTGCAGCCGTTTTCTCCCTGCTGTTCCATCTTTGGATGGCAAAATATCAAGAAACTCAAGCAAATTTGAAGGGTTTTCAAAAACAAAGTGGCTTATCACATAGTAATACAATTGTATCATCAATTTGTTTCTTGCCTCACATATCAAAACATAAAGCTCTCAGAATATGTCTTTGCCATTCTGTAAAAAGAGTCAGTATAAAGTTTATAAACTACTATTTAGTTTTTTGGAAATAAGAATTTTCAGTCTACTGTCTTTAGCTTTAGAAACAGCTGTATTTATTACTGTTGTCTGTCCCACCTTAGAGCCACACAAAAATGAGTATACTGACTGTGAGGTCAAGGTACATATTTCACCTATTATGTTCAAAACTAAAATGGGAGTTTTGTATCCTGTGTTTTATTTTTCACTCTAACTCTTCTTTGTCAGTATGGTTTTGGCAGCCACTGATTATTGTTTACTACATTTTCAACGGCTTTATGTATCTTTTTTAAAATTACTATCAGTATCACCTGCTTTTCCTCAAGGGTTTTTATGGATGAATTAAATAAGAAAGGTATTTTTGAATTGTTGACTGGTGATACTTCTAAACAATCTTGTGAGATGTATGAAAAAGGCAGAATAGATTTTGCTTTCTTTTTACTTTTAAAAGATACTTCTTAGACTACTTTGGCTGTGTCTGTTTTACAGAAAGAAGCACTTTGTGTTTCTAAAACTGAGTTGTTTGAAAGATACAGAGATTTTAGTCTTTAGTAGTTGCTCAAAATTATTAAGCTTTACCTTTTGTAATAAAGTTGCCAGACAGAAAAATACTTGATTGATAAAAAGGTGTTGAAAAATCGTCTTCGGCCTATTTGATCTTTGATGAAAAACTTCACCTAGATTTGAGGTTGATTGATTGTCTCCAGGTCTGAGTGGATAGAGCGCTAAATAATTTGCACAGAGAACTATGTAAGGATTTCTGTTCCAGAAAAACTGAGGCCACTTTCCATTAATATGAGAGGAACAATGCAATTTATTATTACTATTAAAATCTCAGTAATTTTGTTATCACTTGAATGCACAGTATCTTCTAAATGATTAGTCAATGCAGCTGCTTTTGCATGTATTTTCCTAACATCACATTTTATTTAAATTTGGTCCAGGATTCTGGACCATTTTCTGGAAAACCTCCTCTTGGGTTTGTTCATAGATTTCTTGAAGGGACTTCCTTTCACAATAGTCAGAATTACTGGACTTCATTTAATTGTTTGGAGATATATAATGAATTTTCAAGCTTTACTCTACTGGAAACAGGACTCAGTTCAGGAAACAAATTTTGAAAATTACAATACATAGAATTACTTTCTTTACAGAAATTGGTTTAGCTATCTGACATTTGAAGGACTATATTTGTATGTATATTCAATTTTTTTTCATTTTGAAAATTTACAGTAAGTGTGAAACTTTCTTCAGTGAAACAAATATGTGGACTAAGAAGTATGATTGACACTTAATTCTTCAAGTTTTATTTCTTATATCTGGGTATCTGAATTTATAATACATTTCTTTAGGAGTGAATGAATTGAACTATAACTCCAGTAGAAACTGATTCAGATTAATTGTTATGTGTCTCATCTTTCTGCTAGGAAAAAAACTACTTAATTAGAACAAAACTTTGAAGGAGTAGAGTGATAAAGTGTAAGCCTACAGAACAACACTGGAACAAGGTTGAAGTAAGGTGTTGGTGTCTTCTCCCAAGTATTAAGTGACAAAATGAGAGGAAATGACCTTGAAATGCAGCAAGGGAGGTTTAGATTGGATATTAGGGATTTTTTTTCACTGAAAGAGTGGTAAGGCATTGATACACGCTGGCCAGGAAGGTGAAGGAGTCAATGTCCTTGGAGGTGGTTAAAAAACTTGTAGGCATGGCACTTTGGGACATGGTTTAATAGTCATAGTGGTCATAGATTGATGGTTGGATTCAATGATCTTAGAGGTCTTTTCCAACTGAAACAGTTCTGTGATTCTATGAAACTTTGTTCTTTTAAAGAAGACACAATAGCTAAGAAGTGAAACGCAGAGTACTTGGAGAATATTGACTATAGAGACAATTAATCTAAGCTTTTTGCAGCCACACAATTAGTATAGACAAAATTTACTTAAAATTCTACTTATTTCACTTTTTACAGTTTCTAGCAAACTTCTTTTTTAAATGTTAGCTTAGTCATAGAATCACAGAATGAATCATAGAATGCATTGGGTTGGAAGGGACCTTTAAAGGTCATCCAGTTCAATGCCCCTGCAGTAAGCAGGCACATCTTTAACTTGAGCAGGTTGCTCAGAGCCCCATCAAGCCTGACCTTGAATGTCCTTAGGGGTGGGGTCTGCATCATCTCCCTGTGCAACCTGTTCCAGTGTTGCACCATGCGTGTGGCAGAGAACTTCTTCCTAATGTCCAATCTAAATTTACTCTTCTCTCATTTAAAGCTATCGTCACTCCAGAGCTTTCTTGTAGGGTACTGGAAGGCTACAATAGTGTGTCACTGGAGCCTTCTCTTCTCCAGGCTGAACAACCCCAACTCTTTCAGCCTGTCTTCACAGGAGAGGCGCTCCAGCCCTCTGATCATTTTTGTGGGCCTTCTCTGGACTCTCTCCATTAGGTCCATGTCCTTTTTGTGCTGGGGACCCCAGAGCTGGACACAGTACTTCAAGTGAGGTCTCACCGGAGCAGAGTAGAGGGGCAGAATCACCTACCACGAGTGGAGGCCCACACTAGCCTCTGCTGAAGTCAGGGGCTGTGTTTTGTCCAGTGTGTGCACAGACTCTGCCCTAAGCTACTTTATCCCTGGTGGGCAGCAGGACCTCTCTGCTAGGCTGGGACCTGGACCTAGCTAAATACAGGTGGTGGCAGGGAGCTTGGTTTGCCTCCGGGAGAAGCTGGAGGCAGCAGGAGTTTGTTCTGCTCCTGGCAGGGAAGGCATCCCCTGAGAGCAGGAGAATCCCTCGGGAAAAACGATGTGGTGAGGTTATGCCACACCTGGCCATACTCCCACCTGGCCATACTCCCACCTGCCACTACAGAGCACTTCACTCTGCCACACTTCTTTTGTTGTAGCACAGGATGTGATTGGCCTTCTGGGCTGCAAATGCACTTTGCTGGCTTATGTCCAGCTTTTTGTCTGCCGGTATCCCCAGGTCCTTTTCCACAGGGCTTCTTTACCACATCTAGCCTGTACTGATAATGAGGATTGTCCCAGCCCAGGTGCAGGACCTTGCACTTGGACTTCTTGAACCTCATAAGGTTAACCTGGGTCCACTTCTCCAGCTTGTCCAGGTCCCTCTACGTAACATTCCATCCCCATGTCACAGAATCCCAGAATGTCAGAGACTGGAAGAGACCTCAAAAGATCATCATTGTCATTATCTTTGATGAGGACATTAAACAGCACTGGTACCAGTTAGGACCCCTGAGAGACACCAGTTGCCACCCATCTCCATTTGGACATTGAACCGTTGACTACTACCCTCTGGATGCATCTTATCCACCAAACAGTCCACCCATCAAATCCGTACCTCTTTAGGTACAGTTAGTTTAGAGAGAAGCATGTTGTGGGGGACTATCAAAGGCCTTGCAGAAGTCCAGATAAATGACATCCATTGCCCTTCTCTTGTGCACTTGCATCCATTGTAGGAAGCCACTAGATTGGTGAGGTAGGACTTGGCACTTAGTAAAGCCATGCTGTCTGTCTCAGATTACCTTCCTGTCCTCTGTGTGCCTTATCAGATCTGGTATGAGGATCAGTTCCATGATCTTCCCAGACACAGAGATGAGGCTGACAGGTTGATAGTTCTCAGAGTCCTCCTTTCTACCCTTTTTAAAAATGAGTGTAATGTTTCCTTCCTTCCAATCACCAGGGAATACACCTGACTGCCAGGACTTTTCAAGCATCGTGGAGAGTGGCTTGGCAACTGCATCAGCTACTTCACTCAGGACCCTGGGATTCATCTGATCAGGCCCTATGGACTTGTATATCTTCAGGTTTCTTAGGTGGTCATGAACCTTGTCTTCACTTACAGTGAGAGAGACTTAGTCTCTCTGATCCCTGTTTTCTGGCTGTTCAACTTGAGAGGTGCAAGGAGAGAGGTTGCCAGTGAAGACTGAGGCAAAGTTGTTGAGAACCTCAGCTTTCTCATCTATTACATTCTTGCTCATCAAGTTGAGTACATTTTCTTTAACTTTCCTTTTCTGGTTGACATACCTGTAGCTCTTACTCTTTGTATCCTTTGCTAAGCTCAGCTCCAGCTGCACCTTGGCCATCCTGACCTCATCCCTACACAGCTGGGCAGTGTCCCTATACTCTTCCCAATATATCTGGCTCTATTTGAACTGCCTACACAGTTCTTTCTTGCCTTCTAGTTCGGCCAGCAGGTTTTGACTCAGCCATGCTAGTCTCTTCCCTTCCTTGATTGATTTCCTATACCTGAGGATCAAGAGCACCTTAAATAGCTGCCTGTTCTGTTCTGCTCCCTTGTCCCTGAGGACTGTTTACCAGGGGGATCTATTGACTAACTCCTTGAAGAGCTGGAAGTTCCCTTTCCTAAGTCAAGACAGTATGACTTAGCATCATTACACTTAAGGCCTGCCACATTGGTCTTTAGCATGACAGTGTTTTGTTCTGGATTTAGAATGGACCTGTTAAAAATTGGTTATGATATTTAACTGTTATTAAACATGGCTTTATATTTCCTAAATATGTCTGAGGTATGTTTATTAGGAGCATTACTCTGAAGTTAATGTTCGTTTGCTAGAAATTTCCATGTGCTTTGTATTTTGAGGAATTTGGTCTTCTTTGTGTTTGCATATTTTCCCACCTGCCTTAGTTACAGAATATTAATTTTATTTTCTTACTTATTAGTGGACTATTAATATGATGCCTTCATAGGCTGTAGAGACCCTTAGAATACAGCTTATCAAGAGTTTTTCAGCAAAGTCTTCAGTAAACTCTTAGTAAGTACCTTGTATAGTGACCAGTGAAACTAAATGTAGTTTTCTTAGATGATACATCTTAATTGTGCTTCACCAAAACAAATATTTTAATTTGATTCACTTGACATTGGATTCCACATCTGAATCTGGGCTCTTTTTCCCTTCTTTGTAGAAGCAGAGGAGATACTTTTCAAATTGGTGTACATTTATCATTCTTACTACTTCTGTGGTTACACAGGAACTGGGAAAATGAAGCCCAAATTCTTTACCACAGTCTTGAGGCAGATGGATATATTGAATTTTCCATGCAGTCCTTCTTGCTTATCAGGTCACTTCCTGCTAGTATTTATATCTTCACTTGTAATATTACTCTTAAATTGCATACATACATGCATATATGCATATATATATTGACTTTAAAATAAAAGCTTCATGACATAAAGTACTTTAGGTTCCAGAAAAGTGAAACATTCGTTTGCGAATAGAAAGAGCAGAGATGGAAACTGCATCCACTGTAACTACACACAGAAAAGGAGTTTAATTAGTCTAATTATCAGTACAGTCTCTTATTAATAACAGAATGCTGCTCCCTGACCCATATTTGCTTATTCTCTGTGAAAATGGCAGCTCAGCTGCTGGTCTGTGCTGTTCTTTAGCAGACTATGCTGAGGTGGCCTCTAAATCCTATTTATCATTACTTTCTGGCAAGTAATGTCATAATCTTTCATACAAGGACTTTAAAATTACATAATTTCATTCCAGAAACAGATGGGACCCACAGGACTGGGTCTGGCATGGTACAAATCAGGTCTGTCAAAAAAAAAAGTGTACATGTGCTTGGATCTGTGGTATGTGGCAGTGTAAAATCAAATTTCTAATTTGTATTTCCCTGAGAGTTAGCTCAAGACACACTTCACTTTAGGCTTTTATGAATATGAAAAGTTTTTGAGGAAACCCACACATTTTTATATATGGGTACATTATTCACTTTTTGTAAATGACATATTTATAAATATCCATGCAACTACTACAGTGGATAACAGCTTCCTTTTCTGATACACAATCACATGCACTAAATCCTTCCTGATTACACCCAAGATATTTCAGAGTATTTTCAAAGCTTCTCAAAATTAAAAAAACAAAACACAAAAACAAAACAAAAAAAAAAGATGATACTATGAATTAAATTATTTTGTGCTTTTAGTATGCCTATTTTGTGCTTGCAGTTTTGTAGCAATGAAGACACAGTTATTTCTCTTTCTTTAATTAGGATTAGTTTATTGATGATATTCCTACCCATCTCTGGAGGATCTGGGGCAAATGTGAAGGTTATATATTACTTAGTGTTTTATGCTATGCAGCAGTCCCTTGGAAACACAGCAAGGTTCTCATATTATTTCTTGAAATCATTCTAATTTTTTTTCTGCTCAAAGCAGTGTCATTACATTTAAATATTTGACAGATAGTACTGGTGCTGTTCAAGAGGCCATAAATCAAAAACTGCAGTAAAAAAGTTTGAGTTGTACTTCAACTTACCAATGAGGTCATCAAACAAGAATTTCATAGGCATATTAAATTGTCTATTAGGAAGAAACAGGAATGTGGGCAGATATACTATGGGATGTTCAGATGAAATGTTATATTCAGTAAGTCACTATGAAAAAAAAAAAAAGAAGAGTCTTCACACAGGCAGTGTGGAGTAATGAATAGTGAAAGGTGCTGACATTGTCAAATAGGTAACACCAAGGCTGTAACAGAACAATAAGGCTTTATACTGTAATGCCCCCAAAGAGGACCTCATGATTGTTATTGAGCTGTGCAATCGATTGGTCATTTGGAGCAACCTGCCCCAGAGTTTTTACTGAAATTAAGGTGAAGTTTCTCTTCATTGACTGGACTGGGGGGAAAGCAATTGGGAAGAATAATGAGAGTTAATGCTATAGCTGAGCATCAATGCTTTCATAAATAGTGCAATCAATAAATGACCTTGTCACATGGAGACTACTTGTAGCACCAGAATTTGAGATACTAATTTGATAGTTGGAAGGTATGGAGAAACAGTCTCAAAGGCAAGAGGAGTGGCAAAGATTGATCCATCAGTTTTCAGGTATAGGAGGATAATAAGTCATATCAAGAGCCTACCTCAATTTTCCATATATTTCAGGTACATGATATATGTATGCCAGATACAGAGTCCCTGAGATATTAATAAATAAATGATAACTGGTAAACTTCTGATATGGAGACCTTGTTAAGTTAATGCTTTCAGATATGCTCAGTGTCTCATAAGAACACTCATGATTGTTAGGATTCTCCGTGCAGTTTATGAGAATGGTAGCATTACTGGCAGCACTGAAACCAGTAGGAGATCTGCCACTGACATTAGCAACACTAAGTTAACACCACTGCAGTCTGATTCTGTATTAAATCAGTTACCATGGATATGTGTTTGGCACTTAGGCTGTTTATATAAGGAGAACTAGCAATCTGAACAAATGCAAGATAATAATTTGTTGGAAATACCCACTAAAAACCCAGAAGAACCCTGTCCTCAAGTCCACAAAAAAAGCAACACGTCTCAGGATGGATTTGGGTTTGTTACTAGAAGGATATGGGCTCAGGTTACAAAGAAATACAAGTGCCTAACTTTTACCCCGTAAAGGACTTAAATGCCTTCACAGATCTGAGTCAAATAAATGTATAATTAGACACCTGAAGTCATTCCTTTATGATTTCATAAAATAATGACATATTCAAAGTATGGATTCCATTGTCCTAGCTCAGTAGGACAAGAATAAGAGAGGAAAAGTCTTTCCTTTTTTTCCTGTACAATCAACAGGCTCAGATATTATGTAAATATATGATAATTATGTGATAAATTTCCTATGTGATAACTGCTATTGCAGGAGCTCTTTCATTGCTCCGGTGATACTGGTTCCGCCTTACCTGTACAAAAGCCTTGAAATGTCCTACAATTTATGACTGTTGCGGTCCTGTACATTGCTGTAGGAGAGTAAGACTGGAATTTCTGTTGGAAATCTCACACAGTATTTTAAGAAACCCCACAACATTATATACAGCTTTAAAAAAACCCAACTTATTCTTTTAAGAATTTTATGATTAATGTTTTGAATGGGCAGACTCTGAAGTGACTCATAGTGTGTATAAAATCATAATTGACAGAGAAATCAAGGAGACCACGAGGAAGAAATAGAAGAATAAATGTCAAGAACAATTATGAGATTGTGGAACATGAATACAAATATTAACAGAAAAAAACCCGAAACATGATGTTCTGAAATACTTTACTATTTGAATATTAATACAGTTAATCTTCAGCTCCTATGCAACAAATAAAGAACACAGCCAGGGACACATAATCCCCTTCTGCTACAGCTTGCTTCAAACTGCAGGTGTGGCTCAGGCAATCTGTGCAGTCTCCAGTGCATGCTTCAATTCAGGGAGTGGAGAAGGCCAGTCCTTGTCCGTGTAGGTGGATGGAAAACTGAGGGGACGTGGACGTGCAGCAAATGGCTTCTCTGCTATTAAAATGTATGGGGAAGCAGGCAGGCAGAGTACCCTTCTTCCTGTGCCAGTCCTGCAGTGTGTAACCCCATGGATACATCAGTGTTACTCATAAACACCTAGAGTCTGAACTTCATTTTTAAAACTAGGGAGTTTTGGAAGAAAAGAGTTTTCCCAGTGATCATCTTTTCTACATTTTTCACTTTAAGGAGTTGCTACTAGCCAAGATGGTTAGAAGTCACTGGGAAAGGAAATGTGATTTTTAGAAAACTATGCATGGGAAAAGAAGTGACCTTGCAAAATTCCTGCCTTATTCTGTTGTGCTGGGTATGATTTGTTACTATTCAAGGTCTCCACTGGTTTATTCTTGCCTGAAGTCCCTGGCTAGAGTTCACCTTGTAGGTGCACTATCTGATACAGCCAATGAGAACTGCATGCAGGAGGACACAGCAAGAGGTGTTAAAGACTGAAGCTGAATCTAAGATGAAACATTTCTCTATCTAGGCAGGTGTGATGCAATATTAAAATGAATGTAAAGGAAATATTCTGATGAAGAACATGAAAATGTTTATTTCTTGGAATTAGAGACAGTAAACATGCCACAAATGCATGACATTGTTAATAATATTTTTATGACCTGGTTCTTTTTTTCATTCTCTTTTTTGAGATAGAGGGGGAAGTAGCATCCCATTCAAAGTATGGAAAATTTCTGATAGAATTAAAATTGCAACATATAGTGAACTCTCTGAGATGTTAGGAAGAATGAGAGTTTGGGATTAGTTTGCTTCCTTGCTTAGATATGAAGACCCAGACACAGACATACACACTCTTGTGCATCTTACTGGTGTAGCTCTGGGAAAACAGTGTTATTCAGACTAGCCTCTTGGGTATTAGGAAAGAAAATGAGTATATACCGCTGTAATCGAAAGTCAATTACCCTGAATTGTAGAGTAAGGGAAGAAAAGATTATTTTTCCGTCTCCCAGAGCTATTTCTTCTACCCTAAGCAAACTCTAATTTTTGGCAGAGATTTTCACAAAGTCTTTCAGGAAATCCTTGTGGCATACAGTTTTGGCCTCCAATTTGGTTTGATTTAATTTTCCTTTGCCAGCATTTACCTCTGTGTTAAAGGGTTCACAAGAAGCCTTCTCAAGCTACCACACTGGTCCTGATTGTTTTTTTTTTTCCCTCGGTGTGTGCGGTGTCCTTTGCTTTCAGGGTTAAACCAAACAGTTCAAATGTGCGTCCCAAGGTGCATCCACATGTACAGAATCATAGTCTCACAAACACCCGGAGTAAAAATTGAATTGTCAAAATTGTTGTTAACGAAGCAACCACACAGATTTGTGTACTGCTTTGTGGTAAAGTGCACTGGGTCCATGTCGTGGTAGGCCTAAACAGGCCTCTTGGGCTTGTACATGTCCTGGCTTATGCAGACATGTTTTTCTGCTCTCTCTCCTTCTGTTTTGGGGAGAGAGCAACCGCGGGAAAAGGGACAAAGGACCTGGCGCCACTAAGTCTGGGGTCCGGGGTCTGTCCATCACCTGTGGTTGCTAGGGGGCACATGATTGCCTTGTGCAGGGCCCGTGATCTGCCCAAAAAGGATAAAGCAAGCCTATGGCTTCACCCAATATGGCCAAATCTTGCCTAACTGCCATTTGATTGGCTATCTCGTGTCCAAAGGTCCAACTGATCTTTGGGCTGTGTTAATAAAAGGAGCAGGGAACACGGGGTGCGTGCCTTCTGCCATTACAGGTGCCTGCTTGCATCCTGCCTGCTGCCTCCACGCATTCACCAGCGTGATACCGTGAGACGTCCTGCCTGTAAGAGCCTGCTTCCAAAGACAGCCAGAATCAGGTCAGAGATCGTCTCTCTTCTTCTCCAGTGCTCAGGAGCCTGGAGAAACTTTAAAGCCTCCAGCAGCTTTCGGCCCGGCAACACGGGAAACCCCGCCACGTGCTTTGGGTATTGTTTTCCTGTGATATTTTTGTGAGTAAATACCAAGCCTCTTGTAATCATTGATTGCCTTCTGCCATAAGCAGAAAGCTGCTTCTCGGGTCCATCTAGTGAACAAGTGGCGTACTGGCCGCAGGTGGTATATTGACCACAAACCTTCTCTTTTCCAGTTTGGTTCGAGTTCTGTTAATATATATATTTAACAGTTATTTCCAGATCCTGTTATAACCTGTATATAGTTTCCTAACGTTGCAAAGAGCCTGTTACTATTGTTATTATTAAATGGTGGTAGGGAGTGGTGCGAGTTCCGATTAATATTAATAAATATATATTAATATTTTTATAATATCGTCTCGCAGTACCTAATTACCCCTCCCCGACATTCCATATATTTAAAATGATCCAAATTATTAGTGTGCTAGTATGTACTTGAAATGGTTATACACTGACCTGCAGATGAGAATCTACAACAGCTGCCTGACTGAAAGTTAAGCAAAATGTGTTTGCCACTATATTTACATAGGATTAATTTTAAGCACTTTCCAAATATTTCAGTCTTTTACAAATACTTCTGTGCTCTGTTACTTTTGTACTGGTTTTACACTTTTCTTTTTTTTTTTCCTAGAGGCTTATAGGATGCTATGCTTTGGATTTGCGACCAACATGGTGTTGATAGCACACTGATCTTTGTACACCTTTACTTTACTCATTAAACTGTCTTTATCTTGACCCAAAAGTTTTTTCACTTTTATCCTTCTGACTCTCTCCCCCACCAAACGGTGGAAAGTGAGTGAAAGGCTCTGTGGGACTTAGCAGCTGAGCAGGGTTAAACCATGATAACTTTGTAAATACTTTGTGATATTTACTAGGCTGGTAGAACTAAATAAATTAAAACAATATTTTGGAACAAGTTCAATACCGTATTGACTTGTAAACAATGCAGTCAAGACATTCACCAAGGCATTCACACTCCTATGAGGCCAAGAGATATCCTATTTCTTATTAACAAATAAGCAAAACGATGTAGAGTGTTTGCTCACCTTTACATTTCATTCTTTAAAATACAGGTCTTTTAAAACTATAAATCCAAAAATTAGCAGAAGTTTCTTTTTTTAATCCTGTGAATGCCACTATCTTGTTAGAATGACTTGGATGCTTAAGCACTTTGCATTTTTTGTTCATGTAAGCTGTCTTGCCTTTCTGCCTGACCAAATGTGTATACCTTATGCATAACTTCAATACTACCTTGGCCTACTGGAACTGAAAAAGTATGTGGAGGAGAATACTACAAGCTTGAAAACACCTTCATTGTGATTATTTTTTTTTTAAAGACTGCTTTTTCAGTGTGTTTGGAGTGTTTTAAAGTATTCCAGTGTGTTGAAAATCTGCAAATTCTAATTAACACAAAGAGAAAAAAAGATGGAAGATTTTAGAATAGAAGTCTCTGTTTAATTCTGTCTTAGCTTGTGAGTTTTCTGTAAATTAGTGGTTGGCATATTGAGCTGATCTTAAAATGGACTATAGACTATTTTTATGTTATGCTGACAGTATTATCAGCAAAGGTCTAGTATGCCTGCTGCAATATTATTCAGTGTTAAAGTGTGAGCAAATACTTGCATAAGTGTGATCTGAAATTTGGGCTTTAGGTTTCTATCCATGCAGCAAATGCTACTGTGGTAAAGATGACAGCTTTTCCATGTTTGCAGATTTTTGTGATTGCTCTGTTCTTGTCCATATGTAAATGTTACGCATGCCGAGCAAGATTAGCTGAGAAGTGAGTTAGATCTGGCTCAAAGCCCAATTACTTGATTTCTCCATGAAGATAAAACAACAAAATCAAACACAATCAACAAGTAAAGTGCTCAACTCTCTTTTTCACATTAATTTTATTGGTCAGAATCTTTCTTTTATATCAGTTTTTGGATATACACTCTGTGATTGTTTAGTGAACTGCATCATACAAACTGTTTTCCTGGAAACTAATACATCTAAGTGACAGTGAAAAGTTTGCTCAGAGATAGCAAACTGGAACAGAAGAGCCATGCTGTTGAGGCATTGTTCAGTAGATCCTTGGTCATGTATAATGTGTTGCCCAAAGTTAGTTACAATTTTTTAAGAAAGCATTCAAATAAGTGCCTTGACTGTAGCCAGTCCTGGTCTTTTCGTAGTTTCCACTGAACCATTTGATGCCTTTAACATTTGGGAATATGTCTCCTAATTACATACCAAACTAGAAAATTTATTAATAAATTTCTAAAGGAGATTTAAACAGGCTTTCTCACCCTCTAAAAAGAAATCTTAAGCCCACATTTTCCTGTTGTTTAAAATTATATTGCTCTCACTGAATAAGACAGTTGAGACATACCTAGTTTAAGATTTTTTATAAGATACAGGATCTGATTGTTAGACTCCTAATGTAAATCTTTTCTCTTTCCATGATCAAGTATCTGTAACTTTCTCACTTTTGTATCAGACAGCCGGCAGTTCCAGGACACAAAGTGAGCATGCAGCAAACCCTGTGTATGCTCTTAAAGCAGGTACCTGCCAGGTAAGAGAGGGTTGTCCAGCCAGAAACTACAGGAGCACGATGAAGCTTTTGGTGGCACTCTTATCCCCTGCTTTTCTTTCTGCTCTTTCCAATGCACTTATCTATTTCTCAGAATTATCCCTCATGCACCTACAGCAGGCTGGATTGATTTTGAATGAGCTCTTAAGTCATTCTCGCTCCCATTAAAAGTAAGGCTGCTGTTCTCCGAATCAGACTGTGGCAGACGTAAGAGCTGATGAGTGGCTCGGCAGGCCCATCCACACAACACTCTGGTCTTTGTCTCTTCTAGGAAACAATTGCAAATCACCCAGAAATGACCACAGAATGATTCTAGACTCTAGCTGGGAAAGCTGACATCAAGTGTTTAAAGACTTACTTATGTCTACTTTTCATTCTCGTGGCTGCCTTTAGGAGCCTAAAAGCCATCCTCTGATAAAAAACTAGACTGACTTAAATACAAAGATGAAATACAGACCACATAGAGTAAATGTCTCTTACCACAATATTCTTTCTAGAGATGACATAAGAATGTTTTTAGACAAAACTGAAATGTATTTACACTTTTGAATATGTGCATATTCACATCCTCCAGTTAAATTCATGCTTACTGGGTTAGTTCAATACTAGAAGGGGGAATTTCTCAGCCAAGAGCTGTCCACACAGAAGAAAGTTCAGACCAACATATCAGAGCTGCAGAAAAAGATGAGATTCAGGTAGAGCTTGTAGTCAGCAGAGCTTCTTGAGAGGAGGCCTCCAGCTACACCCTTCCTTTAGTGGAAACACCCATAAGTTTTCACTGTTTGGATAGGGCATACCCAGTCCATGGATTCACATTGGTTCTTCTCACACTGAGCAAACTGCTGTTCAGTCTGGTCCTTCTTTTCATGAATCACCTCTCCTGTGTATAATTTAACAGGGAAACCCGATTTTCCCTGGGTGAGGTCTCATATTCTGTTGCAACCCAAAACTACAATTCTGGAGCCCACAGAAGCATAGAATTGTAGAATCATGGAATCACCTAGGTCAGAAGAGGTCTGTCAAGCCCAGAGCCCTGTCAAGCCTCATATTATAGAATCATAGAATCAGTCGGGGTTGGAAGGGACCACCAGGATCATCTCGTTCCAACCCCTCTGCCATAGGCAGGGACACTTCACACTAGATCAGACTGTCTGGAGCCTCATCCAGCCTGGCCTTAAACACCTCCAGGGATGGGGCTTCGACCACCTCCCTGGGCAACGCATTCCACAGTCTCACCACTCTTGTGGTGAAGAACTTCTTCCTAACATCCAGTCTCATTCTACTAATTTCTAGCTTTGTTTCATTTCCCCATGTCCTATCACTACCTGACATCCTAAAAAGTCCCTCCCCAGCTTTCTTGTAGGCCCCCTTAAGATACTGAAAGGGCACAATAAGGTCACCTCAAAGCCTTCTCTCCAGACTGAACAGCCCCAACTCCCTCAGTCTCTCCTCATAGGAGAGGTGCTCCAGCCCTCCAGGGATGAGGCCTCAACCACTCAACTGCAGCTGCTCTGGTGTGTTTGCACCATTCCCCTTCATCCCCAGCAGGATTATTAGAGTGGAAGGGACTGTTGATTTTGAGTTGTCACAGCCCTTATCCTCATCTTGCTGACATCCTTTTACGTAATAGGATGACAAGCAGTTATTGCAGAATGTCCGTAGCCTCTGGAAGAGACTGTGGGAGCAAGCTAGTAACAGTAACCTCTTTAGCTGTTGTAGCTAAATCCAGCTCTGTTTATGAATCAGAGTTCACAGAAGCATTTTCTATGACTTGCCTGTAATTACCATTCACAGAATCACAGATTCGCAGATTGCATTGGGTTGGAAGGGACCCTCAAATGTCATCTTGTCCAACCCTGCCCCAGTGAACAGGGACACCTCCAAGTAGAGCATTGTCTTTCTTGAGTTCTTTTCCTTTCATCTTCTTTTGTCTACTACCTTCAGTTTCTCTTTTTATCCACTTCCAGTGATAATAATTCAAGCCAGGGATCTCATGCCTTTGTATTTCTAAAGAATGCTCTGCAGACTTTTAGTGTTAAAAAACCACCGATTTAACTGAATGTATCTTCTTTGAGGGATATTTGAGTGTCAGTAGTAGAGATTGTTTTAGTTAGAGTATCTAAGTTTGTATTTTTGCAAGCATCTAAGATACATATGATATGTTTAATGCATAAGCACCCCACAAAACTTAGCACAGTTATTATCATAAAACTAATTTGAGGTAGGGAAATGATTGGTCTTTCCCCAGGCAGAACAGAGTGGAACACTGATTAAATCTGGCTTGTCATACATATCCAGTTAAGTTTCTTATGGATAGAATTAGGATCTTCACAGACATCTAGCCAACAGAGCACTGGGTGCACAGAGTGAGTTGTCAATTAGGATGAATGCATCTGTACAAAAGCAATTTCTTCAGTTTTGTAGGTTAGGCAATTCTGAGATCTAAACTTTCGTCAATGACATCCTAGATCATAGAGCAGTAGTTGAGGGGTCTGCTTAAGTCTTGATTTTTTCAAACACAGGCTCCATATCATTGAAATTGCTACCACTGCATAAGGGACATTGTCAGAATTTAGAGCAGATAAAAGTTTCTAACCTAGAGATCACTGATCTATGTACTTTGTTTGGCATTCCTATGCATTGGCACATTAAAGAGCAATTTTAATGGGTTTCCAAGAAGTAGATAACTGTTAAGAGACTATTTTGCATCAATGTGTATGTGTACTTAGGATTTCTTTCTAAGCATATTGAAGCAACCTCAATTTGTTAAATCAGTAGAAGCACTGTCCATGAAAAGAAGCAGTTAAAGGTATTGCAGTACTTATACACTACGTGCATTACTGAGGGAACCAAAGGAACATCTGACCTTGAAAGTCTTTTGTTTAAGATTCTTGGTTGAACAAGCTAAGGTGACTCTCTCTGTTATGAAGATCTTCCTCTCTTAAATAACCCTAAAACATTTTTCTGATTTTAATGTTGGACAAGTTGTATTACCTGCTGTTTGAAAGAAAGAAATCTCACTTTTTCTTCAAAAGCTTTTTAGGGCTTAACCTCTCCCATATAATACTGAATTCTTGGATTACTTCCAATTTTAGCAAACTCTGGCATTTTCCTCTGTCTTCACCAATAAAAGCTAAATTTTGGTGCAATGGTTAGGTTGTAATAATAACAAATAATACATTGAACTCTCACTTAAGCTTTCTCTGTAAGACAATTGTGGATTTATTGTCAATAAATAGCTTATTATTTCTCTTTTTATGACCAGGTGACCCACCTGGTGGATGTGGGGAAGGCTGTGGATGTAGTGTACTTGGACTTCAACAAGGCCTTTGACACTGTCTGCCATTGCAAACTCCTGGCAAAGTTGGAAGCCCTTGGCTTGGACAGGGACGCTCTGTGCCAGATTAAGAACTAGCTGGATGGCCGTGCCCAGAGAGTGGTGGTGAATGATGCCATATCCAGCTGGCAGGCAGTCACTAGTGGTGTGCCCCAGGGATCAGTGCTGGGCCCAGTTCTGTTTAATATCATCATTGATGATCTGGATGAGGGGATTGAGTATTGAGTCTAGCATCAGTAAGTCTGCAGATGACACCAAGTTGGGAGCATGTGTCAATCCGTTAGAGGGTAGGAGGTTCTGCAGAGAGACCTGGATGGGCTGGATAGATGGGCACAGTCCAATGCCATGAATTTTAACAAGGCCGAGTGTCAGGTTCTGCACTTTGGCTACAACAACCCCATGCAGTGATACAGACTGGGGACAGAGTGGCTGAATTGCATCCAGGTAGAGGGACCTGGGGCTACTGGTCAACAGCTGACTGAACATGAGCCTGCAGTGTGCTCAGGTGGCCAAGGCCAATGGCATCCTGGCCTGTATCAGGAATAGTGTGGCCAGCAGCACCAGGGAAGTCCTTCTGCCCCTGTACTCATCACTGGTTAGGCCACACCTTGAGTACTGTGTCCAGTTCTGGGCCCCTCAATTTAAGAAATATGTTGAGGTACTTGAACGTGTCCAGCAAGGCTGGTGAGGGGTCTGGAGCACAGCCCTATGAGGAGAGGCTGAGGGAGCTGGGGTTGTTTAGCCTGGAGAAGAGGAGGCTCAGAGGAGACCTTATTGCTCTCTACAACTACCTGAAAGGAGATTGTAGCCACGCGGGGGTTGGTCTCTTCTCCCAGGCACCCAGTGACAAAACAAGAGGGGACAGTCCCAAACTGCACCAGGGCAGGTTTAGGCTGGACGTTAGGAAGAAGTTCTAAATGGAAAGAGTGATTGGCCATTGGAATGGGCTGCCCAGGGAGGTGGTGGAGTCACCATCCCTGGAGATGTTTAAGAGGAGGCTGGTTGAGGCACTTAATGCCAAGGTTTAGGTAATTAGAAGGTGTTAGGTGATAGGGTGGACTCGATGATCCTAGAGGTCTTTTCCAACCTGATTGATTCTGTGATTCTGTGTGATTATTTGTGTTGTGTTTCTTAATGTCTGTCTTCATACCTTTGGAAACCACAGGACTAGGTGGTATGTGTGTTATTGTTTGTCTTTTCAATACTGTTACTCAAAATCAGTGTAGTAGTCAAACTATTTTACCTGGGACATCACAACCTTTTAGAAAATAAATTATTGAATTGTTATTCATACAGAATATCAATCTCCTGTTTAGTAATTGTGTGTAATGCTTATCGACATTTTAAAATAAAAAAATAGATAATATAATACATTACTGGAGCATTTCCAAATGCATTTAAAATACAGTTATTTTTTGCGTGTGATAAATTCTGAGATTGGTCTCTACATCAGAGTCTCAAATTAAAAGGGGATAAATTAGGGCACAGAAGTAAAATAGGTTATCAGTAGGAGGAAACAAGGAATATGGAAAGCAAGTACATTTTGTCAAACCAGAAGTGGTAGTAGGCCCATAAGTGTGGTGAAACAAAAGATGGAAAGGAGAATGGAAGTTGTGGGAGGAATACATTATAGAAAAGCTGAATGATTTACCTGTGTTTTATGACAGCTGTTTGGATTTTAACAGGTTTCCTATGGCAGTCTAGCATGGAATTGGTGTCTTTTGTGTGAAACAGCAACACCATTCCAGCTTCAGCATGCTAAACATTTCCCACCTTCAAATTTAGATGGGTACATATGTTAATTTGTAACCATTTAAGTACACAGCAGTAATGAGGTTCCTGCTAGGTTAATTTGTGACACATTCAGTGTAAACACTTGATATCTGCTAGTAATCATTGCATAAAAGCCTGAGCAACAGCATGATATTTCTCAGGAAAGTTCTTTAATTATCCAGGGAAAGATGATCATTAGCACCTTATTTGGTGTTTCCTTGAAGTAAGCAGAATGCATTCCTAAAAATGAAGAAAATAAAAACAGTTCTGGAACAAGTTCATTGCAATAGCTTTAAAAATGAGCTGTAGAGCGTCTTTAATGGTGTGAGCTGTCTGAGACAGCTGGCTGTGCAACCGAGTCCCATTTGCATTGCTGGTTATCTTGGGTGCATCATATGGTAAGAGACAAGACAAATAACATCTAAGAGTCACTTTTTATTTCACTTTTTAGAAAGAATTGCGCAAAGATGTCTTTCCAGGAGATGTAAATCCTATCACCTAAATAAGGATGAAAGCACTCTGTGAAAGTGTATTTGTAGTTTAAATAGTAGCATATGCTTTCTGGTTTTTTCCCCACTGAATTAAATGCATATTCTCCTATGGATATAAACTGGAAAATACGACGCATTCCACTACAACTCTCCCCGTGGAACATTTAACTGAAAACATTTAAATACTATAAATTCAAATAAAGGGTTGTGGTTTCTTCAGCTTAAGAGACACACAGTGCTTTAAATTGGAAAATACATAAAGTAAATTTGAGACAGTATTTCATTGGCACCATTATTGTTATTTTGTTGTAAAATATTATTGTTTACAAAAGATTGTTATTGTCTGTGGTATAGCAGCTGGTGACCCTGTGATTCTGTTATTCTCCATTTGAATTAAGGTAGAAAATCTGAACACAACTGTTTTCTCCTCTATTTGTAGAGAAAAACATGGGGGGAAAAAAGCTCTTTTCTACTGCTGAAAACACTTTAAATACCTGTACTTGATACATTTAGTTTTAAGTCACTTTTGAAGATTAGGAAAGCCATTCTTTGATAAAATGGCTTTCCCAAAATGTCTCAGGGTTCCATTTGTATGTAGTCATGCAGAGGTGCTGAAACTGTCATTCAGTCTCAGAGCAGAGAGCAAACATTTATAAAGGAAATCATTTGCTAAGAGGAAAAGAAACATGAGTACACTGTGGTAGAATGGCAAGTTGTCGTGGTAGGCCTAAACAGGCCTCTTGGGCTTGTACATGTCCTGGCTTGTGCAGACATGTTTTTCTGCTGTTTTGGGGAGAGAGCAACCGCGGGAAAAGGGACAAAGGACCTGGCGCCACTAAGTCTGGGGTCCGGGGCCTGTCCATCACCTGTGGTTGCTAGGGGGCACATGATTGCCTTGTGCAGGGCCCGTGATCTGCCCAAAAAAGGATAAAGCAAGCCTATGGCTTCACCCAATATGGCAAAATCTTGGGTAACTGCCATTTGATTGGCTATCTTGTGTCCAAAGGTCCAATTGATCTTTGGGCTGTGTTATAAAGGAGCAGGGAACACGGGGTGCGTGCCTTCCACCATTACAGGTGCCTGCTTGCATCCTGCCTGCTGCCTCCACGCATTCGCCAGCGTGATACAGTGAGACATCCTGCCTGTAAGAGCCTGCTTCCAGAGCCAGCCAGGATCAGGTCAGAGATTGTCTCCTCTTCCCCAGTGCTCAGGAGCCTGGAGAAACTTTAAAGCCTCCGGCAACTTTCAGCCCGGCAACACGGGAAACCCCGCCACGTGCTTAGGGTATTATTTTCCTGTGATATATTTTTGTGAATAAATACTAAGCCTCTTGTAATCATTGATTGCCTTCTGCCATAAGCAGAAAGCTGCTTCTCGGGTCCATCTAGTGAACAAGCGGCGTACTGGCCGCAGGTGGTACATTGACCACAAACCTCTTTTCCAGTTTGGTTTGAGTTCTGTTAATATATATATTTAACAGTTATTTCCAGATCCTGTTATGACCTGTATATTGTTTCCATAACGTTGCTAAGAGCCTGTTACTATTGTTATTATTAAATGGTGGTAGGGGGTGGTGCGAGTTCCGATTGTTTAATATTAATAAATTATATATTAATATTTTTATAATATCGTCTCGCAGTACCTAATTACCCCTCCCCGACACAAGTGCATAAGCAGACAATGGGAAGTGGGAAACTTGAAAATTGTATTAGCTAAGCATTGGTGATTTAACTCTGTGGTCTTCCAGCATGTGCTGGTTTGAGGCTAATTGGAATATTTTAATAGAGAAAATTATACTATATGCTGTGAAAAGGAAACAATGGTGATGTCTACTTCACTCATAGGCTTGCTGAGATGTTCATGAATAAGAACTCAAAACATAGATAACACAGTGTCTCGGGCTGGCAGTCAGTGTCTCTGGGACACAGCGTTTTGGGCTGTTAGCAGCTTCTGGCTTTTCTTCTCTCTGCTGAGTGACTTCACTAACCACTTTTCTTCTAACCCCCCTGGCTGATCCTCAAAAATTTGCTGTGCGTGTAAGGCAAACCTTGGGGTAAGGTACAGGGCTGGGGAGAAGGTGGAAGGGTGGTTGGGAGCCCAAGGGTGGTTGGGAGTCTCTGATTTCTGGGAGGGGTGTTGTGTTTCTGTATTACCTTTATCTTGTATATTTCTGTAAATATTCCTGTATATAGTATATATATTTGCTTGTATATTGTGCCAAACTGTAAATATAGCTTCATTCCTTAACTTCCAGACGGCTGAGTTCTAGTCTGGGTCATTTTACAAAGTGTGGGGGAGTGGGGAACTCCCAAACCATCACACAGCATTTAATCAAAGGCTGTAAATGATTTTATAAAGCTAGTGATAGTGCATTGACAGACACATGTCCATGTCAAATGTTGGTAAAATTATCGTAATGATGGTACACAGGCAAGTGATGGACCTTTTGTTGACTACTTCCTCCATACAGAAAAACAAGAAATATTGAAGGATGTCAAAATGCCATCATCCTCATTATGTTAAAAAGTAAAACGTAAAAGCAGACAGCAGAAATTGCTGTGTAATGGTCTAGGTGATGGTTTCTTGGGAAATCTTGGCCAAATTTTTATTTGATTGCTTTCCATACCGTATTATCTATTGTGTTCCACATGATGCATATACTGTGACTTCAGAACTTCAGAACCAGTGCTGTGCATAGGAAGTGTTACTGAGTATCTTGTCAGTAGGGAAAAAAAAAAAAAAAAAAAGAAAAAAAAAGTATGAAACATGCTGACAAATGTAGCCAACCCGGTGGGTAGACATAGTGAAGTGCATGGAAGCTTTATTTCCCAAGAAACTTTACTTATGTCTTGAGCTTGTTCTTTGCAGTTATGATGCTTGCTAGAATTATGCATCAAGGCTGGAAGGCATTTAAAAGCGGTTGTAGCTTGTTTTTCTGAAAGAGTGAGTATGTTTTTCAGGAGAATAGATGCACAGACGCCTGTGAAATTGATGTGAGAAGATGGAATACTGACAGTAGAGTTTTACAAAACATTTGAAATAGGAGTAGCTGAATTTCAGAAGCGAGTTGAAGATAATGTTCACCTGAGTCAAAAATATCAAGGACATCTGGCAGTAATTCCCAGTCTTCTTCCTGTACTTCTCCCTTTGAACTCTTTCAGCTTGAAGGATGATGCTATTGGCATAATTTTCTCAGATTATGAAAGAAAATAAGAATGTGACAAAAGATCATGCATGTAATTTAAAGAATGGCTGAATGATATTAAGGTGTTACGGTGAGTGGCTGCTATGGAAAGCAAAGAAAATGGAAGCTTGAGTCCTACTAAGCATCTGTTGGGCTGTGAGAGTAATTTCTTCTACTATAATACTTCAATGAAGAACCTCATGTGAGCAAGGGATGAGGAATATTTCTAAAGCAACAGTGCAAGTCTAGATAGTATAAAGGTCGATAAAAGAACATGTTATGGCACAGTACAATCAGATGTATAGTTGCAGATGCTGTGGAAAAATGCCAGGGCTTGTTATTCTCAAAAGAACAAAGAAAGCAAAGAAACATGCAGGTCTGTGACAGATTTTGGTCTCAGCTGAAGATGTGTGTTGCCTAACAAGTTTGTTTGTTTGAGAATGGCCTGCTGGTGAAGAATTCTTTGTAAGTGCTTCATAATGACATTGCAGGAGGAGTAGTCACAACCTGTGGGCGATATTCCATTACAGTGATGAGTACTGTTGTAAATAACTGGTAGCTTTGCACCTGGTAATCTAGTTGAACTAACATGGAATGCCTTTTGGGCAGCCTACTAAAAATTAGAAACCATTGCTACCTGACCTTAGGTGCTGACAACGTAAAAAGCAATGCCTCATTAATGAGACATAGAATGAAAGAGGGAACAGAGCTTATAAAAAGGCATTTGTGAAACTGAAGCCTTCTTTTTCATGGCTTTAGGGGAAAATGTTCAGCTTTGTTCTTGATTACACAATATTCTTGTACTGATTACAGAATATTCTTGCAAGATTAACTTCAGGAAAAGTTGCAGCTTTTATTCAAATTGTTCTGAAATCACATCAGGTTGGTGTGAGGTATCACTCTAGATTTTTGTGTTTAAATACAGCTTCCAAAAATTCCTAAGTAATTAGACCTTCAAGTCCACCTCACAGCCTATTTAAAGCTATTTATTTTATTTAAATGCATTTATCACTCTGGGCAGTGTAATCACATATGGGATGGATATAGAATATGATTATATCACAATTTTGCTGACTATTTTGATTCTAATGATATAGCAGTTTTTAGAATGGTGATATTGCACAAGTTGACACAGAAATAAATATCTAAAAATACAGAATTAAACAAAGCTTTTACTCTTTTGTATTTTCTATTGAAACTACAAAAGTTTCCTGAGTTCATTTGAGTTACAATGCAGTATTATTATGGGCTTATTTTAATGATGTATACAAGTAAAGATGGACTGGAAGTACATGGACTTTCAAACTGCGTGTGAAAACATTTTGGTTTTACTCAAAATCAAGATTAAATTTGGTGGTAGATTCAAGTTGGTGTTTTCTTATGTCAGTTGAGTCTGCCTACCTCTCATTAGCAGCATACTCATACATAGCTGCTGAGAGAGATTGGTACTTGAATGTTCATTTCAATTTCAAATTTAAGGCCAGATTTTTGTACTGAAGTATGTATATTCTGCTGCATGAAAGTATCTGTAATCTAAAGAAGGAGCATTTACTCTGAACTTTTCATTCTGTACCATCTGTTGGTGCATACTTTCCTACTGCAGAAGATACAATAAACCTCTTATGTCCCACATGGATTTCCTAGCAGAATTCTTAAAATCCTCAATTACCTTTTCACTTTAATAGTGCCTGTCAGTAGTTCTTACTGAAATCACAGCTAGAGATCAGGCAAATTTAACCATACTTCCAGGGATTTCCCTTCTAACATCATGGCACTCTGGTTTTGGCAAATATTCAATCTCTTCATTCATATTATCTTGTACAATAAAGTGAGTATAAAAAACTAAACAAAATATCTTTATTGCCCTTGGTAGTGTGGGGTAAGCTACATGATTTTAAATGTTATTGTTGTTGCTGTTTTATACCCTCATTTATTAAGCCCAGCTCTAAGTTGTTGAAACCACCCAAAATGTGAAGTGGGACACCAAATAAACATTCCTGTTCCCAGGACATTCAGATGGTTTCTAATTGATAACAGAGGTCTGGAAAAAAACGAAACAAGCCAATTAGCAAACAAACTATACTTGGGAATTCAGTTCTTGCCTTGAAATATTCTGTTTTCCAAAGGGCCCTCAAGTGTAGTGTGGTGTTGAATCAATCCTTACACCTGCAACAGGACAAGACAACAAATTCACACACTGCCCACAGCAGTGCCAGGGCTTTGTCATTCCCCCAGTACAAATGGATTGGTAAGGCTGCCGAAGCAGCACAGTCGGGTAACCTGCCATCTGTGGAGCCTTCTGAGCCTATGGATAGCCTCATGATGTGCCAGGACAATGAATGCAGTTGTGTGGTGTTTTATATAGGTATGCTAATAATTCTTGTTAGTCTTTCTGCTAGGAAAAAGTTCAAGACCTGGAGAATTTACACAGTGTTTGCAGAGTTATCTGCAAGATGCAACTAGGTTTCACATTGCACGACTGGCTTCCATCTTTGGAAAGAACAACAATTCCTGGCTATTTCTTACAGTGTTCACAGAATCACAGAAACATTCAGGTTGAAAATGACCTGCGGGATCATCAAGTCCAACTGATAATCCTACTCTACAAAGTTCACTCCAACCACCACATCTGAATGACCTTTAAACACATCCAGGGTTGGTGACTCCACCACCTCCCTGGGCAGCCCATTCCAATGCCTGACCATTTTTTCTGTGAATTTTTTTTCCTAAAGTCCAGTTTAAACCTACCCTGGTGCATCTTGAGGCCATTCACTCTTGTTCTATCACTATATACCTGTGATAAGAGACCAGCATTAGCCTCTCCACAATGTCCTTTCAGGTAGCTGTAGACAGAAATGAGGTCTCCCCTCAGCTTCCTCTTTTTCAAACTAGACAGCTCCATCTCTTTCAGTCGCTCTTCACAAGATTTATTCTCCAGGCCCTTCCCCAGCTTTGTTGTCCTCCTCTACACTCACTCCAGGACCTCAGTATCTGTCGTAATGAGGTGCCCAAAACTGAACACAATACTTGAGGAGTGGCCTCACCAGAGCTGAATACAAGGGGACAATCACCTCCCTGCTTGTGTTGAACACAGCATTTCTAATACAAGCCAGGATGCCATTGGCTTTCTTGGCCACATGGGCACACTGCTTGCTCATATTCAGTTGCTTGCCGATTAGAACCCCCAGGTCCCTTTCTGCCAGACAGCTTTCCAGCTATACTTCCCCAAGCCGGCAGCATTGCTTGGGGTTGTTGTGACCCAAGTGCAGGGCCTATCATTTGACCTTGTTGAAGCTCATCCTGTTAATGCTGGCCCATCAATCCAATCTGTCTAAGTCCCTCTGTAGAGCCTCCCTACCCTTATGCAGATCAACACAGCCATCCAAGTTGGTGTCATCCTCAAGCTCATTTTATAAAATCTTGCCTTCACAGTCAGGCTATGTACAATTAAGGCTGTCACCACCTGAAATTACTCCAGTAATGTTTGGAGTAGTAATCTTTCTCAAGGAAAAAAAGCAAAGCAAAGCAAACCAAAAACCAACCAAAACACAAAAACTAAAAAAAACAAGATAGGTCAGAAAGAGAAGAATAACAATGGCCACACTTGAACATTCTTCAACCTAAAATGTCTACAACTCCTGTATTTTCATCATTACATTGTGTCTTACCAATCATCTTTGCTGCAGCTTTTTCTGTGGGATTAGTCCCGCATTGTGCCAGGTGGTGAACATACACATCAGGGGAAAACACTCTTGTGCTATAGGAATTCCCAAAGTTATGGAAGCATGTAAATAAGCTCCTGAATCAGGATCATATCATAAACATTTTGCAGTGAAACATTCATATGTTTCCTGATAAGATATACATAAAATCGTCTGGAGAAATTCTTATGGTTTTGAGGCATCACCAGAGATCTTTAATAACAGAATCATCTCTGTAAAACTGAGTCTTTCAGAAATAGCATTTGGCGAGTAGTATTGGCAGGGAAAAAATAATCAGTAATTTGAAACCGTATCAACAAATCTTATTCAGATTACTCAAAATATTATTTAAAGTAGATTCTTAAAATTGCATTTGAGTTAACAGCTATTTTTACAGATATCTAGTGTACGTTTCCAGAGATGAGTGCAAAAATTGCCCATTTAGCCTGATGGTTAAAAGTTTCTTCTACTGATTTTTTTCATTCTTCTGTGCTTTCCAGGCATTAACTGACCCATGTTATATTTGTGAAATTGATATTGATACATCTCACGGGGATGAATTGGAGCAGTGTAACCTTTCCAGATGTACTGAATATTCTTTAGGTGAGGATATATGTAATACAGGGAATTGCCCATTAAAAAATTCAAAATGGATCAAAAGATCCACCTGAGTGTTTGATTTGAAGGTAACAGGAATGCACAATATATAAACATATTAGTAACAGCTCTACATGCATATGCAGCATCACGAAACGGTTACCAAAACTTTAAAAAAAAACATTGGATTTGCATCAAAATCTCTTAAAAATGTTGCGTGACTACTAAATAACACCAATCCTACCCCCAGTTTAAGTCATCCCCAAGCTATTTATGAATCTGTGATGAATTTGTAGGAAGGCATCAAGTAGAAATAATGGGAATAGGTGAGAAATGTTGAATGTGGGAGGTGAGATAGCCTTGAGATTTAGAACCTGTGTCTACTGTAGGAGAGATCACTGTGCATATTTTGCAGAGTATGCTAGCTACTACTAAAATAGTAAGTAAAAGGGAATCTCCTCTTCTAGGTATTTTCTGAATGTGATGCTCCACTTTCTTTTTTTATTTTCTTTTTTTTTTTTTTCTGTTTGTTAGCTTGTTTTTAGGTTACTCAAAACAGCTTTGGAGAAGGTTATTTCAGTATAGAAATAAGATTTCTAACAGATTTGGTATAGAAATAAGATTTCTAACAGATTTTTTTTTCTGATTGGCAGAAAAATGAAAATATATGTTTGTATAGCAATTATGCTGCTTCACAATCCAATTTTCGTGTATTTTTCAGAGGCAAACAGAGAATGGAAGCAGACTGTAATTTATTTCCCCATGTGCTCAGTATTCAGGCTTGTAGGACTGACTTCTTTGTAGGTGTACAGAACACAGAAAACCCTGTACTACATTGCCCCATTTTTGTTAGAGTGAAGATTGCTGTGGCCACAGTGTATGAATGCTTCACAACTGCTAATTAATTTTTTTTCACAGCACTCTTGAGATAGCACAATTTTCTTGTCCTCATTTTCTAGAAATGGAATTGAAATACAGAGGAATTAGGTGCTTTGCTCAAGGTCACAGAGGAAGTTGGGAGAGAACTTGGAATAGACCTTAGCGCAAAACTCGTGCATTAACTAATATATCACTTCCCTCCCCCTGAGGTATCTATGCAAAGGTAGCCACAACACAGGCCTTGGTCAGTCAAAACTCCTCCAAAAATAGCAGGCAAACTTTGGAAAGTTTACTTTTGGTAGGATTATGAGGGCTTTCTAAGTAAATGAAATAACTTCGAAGTGTTTTTTTTTTAAGATTGTTTTAAAATTTCTACCTGAAATAGACAAAGGCCACTTGGAATTTCTTGTTTCTTTGTTTTGTTTTGTTTATTTTTGTTGTTGTTGTATGTGGGGTTTTGTTTCTGTTATTTCTGGTGGATTTTTTTTTTGTTTTATTTGTTCATCAAGATTTTTACATGCGCAGCTGTATTGCTACTATCATTTTTATCATCATTAGGTTACTTTGGTTGAAGATTTAGCTTCCATCTTGCTTTTTTTACTTCAAATAGTTTTAGCAGTTCTTTTATCCAACTAAAAGTTTATGTGCAGATTTTTGGTTATCTCTTGAAAACCAAAACGATTCAAAGTAGAATTCAAAGAATAAAAGTTTTCATGGTATTTTCTGTAAAACTAATTATGTTTAAAACTGAAATAAAAGAGAAGAGAAGCTTGTAACAGTATGGTACTACTTTTCAACAGTGTGTAATTCATGAAACAACTTCATTATCATGAAATAACTGGCCTGAGTACATCCATTCATACAGAAGCTGAAGGCCTGTTTCTAGTGGAGTCTTCTCTGTTGTATTTAAGCAATAATCTAATTCCTAAACAGATAATCTGAGATTTGAGATTGAAATATTTATTTTAAATTAAAACAGTACATTCTTTCCACATCCTGATTACCTGTTAAAACTCAAGTAAGATGAAACGAATGGAAGTATTTTAATGTTTCTAATATAAAGGTAATAGCCTGGTCAGGATTCATTCTTGAGGGCTACTTACTTGACAAGTAATTTTTTTTTCCTTTCTCATTCAGTTCGTAGCATCTTCTGAAACTACTAGCCATGGTGGTTTTAGTGTTACTAGTCATTTCAATCTGTAAATCAATGAGTTTGCAGGATAATTTTTAATAAAATTACTCTGCTACGTTGTACTTGGGAACTGCACTTACGTAAAATATCAAAAAAAAAAAATTACTCACTGGCTTGTGAAATGTTACAGATATGATGTATCTTTTACAAAGCCTTGAGAAAAGTAAAACAAACCTGGAAAATCCAGTTGTGTTGGAAATTCTGTTGGTGTAAGATGAGGAAGTAGAAGCTGGGGGCAGATGTTGGTGGGTTGGAGGGCAGAAGGGCTCTGCAGCAGGACCTCGAGCGCCTGGACAGATGGGCAGAGTCCAATGGGATGACTTTCAGCAAATCCAAGTGCCGGGTGCTGCACTTTGGCCACAACAACCCCATGCAGAGCTACAGGCTGGGGTTGGAGTGGCTGGAGAGCAGCCAAACAGAAAGGGATCTGGGGGTGCTGATTGACACCCGCCTAAACATGAGCCAGCAGTGTGCCCAGGTGGCCAAGAAGGCCAATGGCATCCTGGCCTGCATCAGGAAAAGTGTGGCCAGCAGGAGCAGGGAGGTCATTCTCCCCCTGTACTCTGCACTGCTTAGGCCACACCTTGAGTACTGTGTCCAGTTCTGGGCCCCTCAATTTAAGAAGGACATTGAGGTGCTTGAGCGTGTCCAGAGAAGGGCAATGAGGCTGGTGAGAGGCCTCGAGCACAAGCCCTATGAGGAGAGGCTGAGGGAGCTGGGATTGTTTAGCCTGGTGAAGAGGAGGCTCAGGGGAGACCTTCTTGCTGTCTACAACTACCTGAAGGGTGGTTGTGGCCAGCAGGAGGTTGCTTTCTTCTCTCAGGCAACCAGCACCAGAACAAGAGGACACAGTCTCAAGCTGTGCCAGGGGAAGTTTAGGCTGGAGGTGAGGAGAAAGTTCTTCACTGAGAGAGTCATTCCCCACTGGAATGGGCTGCCCAGGGAGGTGGTGGAGTCACCGTCCCTGGAGGTGTTCAAGGCAGGTTTGGACGTGGCACTTGGTGCCATGGTCTAGTCTGGAGGTCTGTGGTAATGGGTTGGACTTGATGATCTTTGAGGTCTCTTCCAACCTTGCTTATACTGTGATACTGTAACTATATTTTTTAAACCAGTAAGTCTTCATAGGTGTATTTTTTAACAACTACTTAACCTTATTAGATACACATTTTTTGTTCCATGCAACATACTTAGCCCCTAATTCCTTCATAGCCTGTTACTTTTCCTATTGATCTGGAGCTTCTCTTCAGTGGTTTGTACAGTAAATGCTGTGTGCTGGAGTCATCTTTATATTTTGGAGTAGATTGAAAGAGACAGGGCAGCCGCTGCAGGTCAGATCTGATGGGAGATCTGAGTTGTCATAATAACCTGGATTCTCAGTAACTTAGAGCAATGAAGTTCAGAGGCAGTCAGCTCTGGCAACTGCTGAGAAGGCTAAATATTGATTGGAAGGGAAAAATGAGCGAGACAGTGACCTTCTATTCAGAGCCTGACAAAAGTGTGGCCAGGATGATGTTCTTGCTAATGCAGTGCCTTCCTACTTACCCTGCACAATAGCAGGAGGCAGCCACACTCCCTTCCTGCCTCAGATCTGCCACTCCTGACTTCTGACATCAAGCCATTAACTTTGTTAGCCTTGTTCCTCCCTTGGTGGTTCCTAAAAGGAAAGAAAGGGGAATTTTTCTCAACCTCAGCCTCATCAAAGCCATGAAAGTAATTTTCAAGTAGAGTACTTTTTTTATCTCTTAGTTACCTATACAAAGAGGGGGAAGAAAAAAAAAAGTTATAGTTGAGCTGAAACTTCCTGAAGCCTACCTGTATTTTCAGCAATTAATGGGGGAAGTATTTATCGTTCTACAGGCTTTTGCTGTTTGGATTTCCTCCAGTTCAGAATCAGCTCTATCAAATTGGCCAATGCAATTTATTATCTCCTCAGGGACATTCAGCTGTCCTAGCTAACCTTTCTCAGAATAGATCCAGCTGTGCCCTTCTGTACAAAATCTTTCCACTCCCCTAAAAATACAGTCATTGTAAGGGTGTCCTAACAGAACTATTAAAGATACCCTTAGGCCCAGCTCTGCATTAATGACCTATAAGCTCATGACTTCCATTTCTGCTGTATATATTTTGATGTGAGGGTTAAGAAGGATAGCATAGGTTCAAGCACACCAGCAAGATCCCTGGGGAAACAGAAGTGCAATTATTCTCTAAATGGCAATTCAGAATTAATGGTCCAGGAAAATGACTTTGCAGAGAACTTTAGCTCCCATGATTTTATTTGGAATTGACAGCACTTGGAAGACATTCCATTACATGACAACAATGCCTTGCATTTTTCTTAGCATATTTAATCTATAGATCCGGAAATATTTCCATGTCTTGTCTCAGTTTTGTAAGCACTGACAGTGAGAAATCTGGAAATGAGACAATGAGCTGAATGTACTTGCTTGAAGTTACGTGTTCAGCTGGTGGCTGACTAGGTGAAATGGAAACAGTGGCATCCTAGTTCCTTACTGTAGTATCAGTTAATTCTAATGGGTATTTCAATGATCCATGTGTTACATCTTGACAGTCAATAGAAGTTAAATGAATTAATATTGAAGCTTGTTATCCATTACTATCTGCTTGGAGGAAAAAAATTACACATGCACACAAATACCTATTTAAAACATAGTCGTTATGAGTAAATGAGTGACAAAGCAAATTAAATGAGTGATTACTTTAAAAATCAAATGTATTTCAGTCCAATCTTATATCTATGTTCCATTTTTAGCATCAACAGTTTTTCACATGACACCAAGCTTTGTGGTACAGTTTACGCACTAGAGGGAAGGGATGTCATCCAGAGGGACTTGGATATGCTTGAGAGGTGGGCCCAAGCCAGCCTCAGGCAGTCCAACAAGACCAAGTGCAAGGTTCTACACATGGTTGGGGCAATCCCAGTATAGGCTGGGATAGAAGTGGCTCAAGAGCAGTCTTGAGGAAAAGGACTTTGGGGTGTTAGTTAATGAAAAACTGGCAAGATGCACTTGCAGCCCAGGCGGCCAGCCACATCCTGGGCTGTATCAAAAGAAGCGTGCCCAGTGGGATGAAGGAAATGATTGTTCCCCTCTACTCTGCTCTTATAAGAGCCCACCTGCAGTACTGTGTCCAGTTCTGGTGCCCCCAGCATAAGAAGGACATTGAACTGCTGGAGTGAGTCTAGAGGAAGGACATGAAGACGATTAGAGGGCTGGACCACCTCCTCTATGGGGGCAGGCTGTGAGAGTTGAGGCTTTTCAGCCTGGAGAAAAGAAGGCTTTGGGAAGACCTTGTAGTGGCCTTCTAGTACCTCCACGTGGCCTAAAACAAAACTGGGAAGGAATTTTTTACAAGGGCTTGTGGTGATACAATGAGAGGGAAGTTTGAGGAGGGCAGATTTAGAATGGATATTAGGAAGAAATTCTTTTCAGTCAGGATGACGAGACACTGGAACAAGTTGGCCAGGGACGTGGTGAATGCCCTGTACCTAGAGATGTTGAAGGAGAGATTGAATGAGGCCTTAAGCGACCTAGTGTAATGGAAGGTCCTCCTGCCCATGGCAGGAGGGTTTGAACTAGATGGTCTTTAAGGTCCCTTCCATTCTATAAATCTAAGAATGTATAAACCTGTGACTCAGACACTTCCTACCATAA
>WBNM01029373.1:97212-178011 GCA_013399055.1 Ramphastos sulfuratus | reverse complement strand
AAAAAAAAAAAAAAAAAAAAAAAAAAAAAAGGAAAGAAAAAAGAAGGTGAGTAGGGTTTACTTTGGGAGAACATACACTGACTTTAAGAATCAGCTCAGTGAAGCTGAGATAATTGTCTTGATTTCCCTTTCTTGCTTCGTTTCCTTAAAGCCTATGTAATCATGCTATTTGCCTGCTTTTCTGTCCACCCTTAAGTAACTTTTGAACCCGTTGGCCACTTTCTGCCATCTGTGACAAGCAGACCTCTCAAAGAACTGAAACTCCCGTGAGGTTTCTGAGCAGTGGTTCCTACACAGAGGAGGAAGACTACAGAAGTGGCTGACATTCAGGCTCAGTAGTTGCCTAGAGTGTGCCCACGCATACAGCCTTGGCAGCTGGCCCGTAGGCATTGCTCGCCACTCTCTGCTGCTCCTCATAACTGTACTGGGTAGGAAGCCCAGGAATGAAGGGAAATGGAAGGAATGTGGCCTGCGGAAAGTGGTGCAAAACACCAGGCAGGTATCTGGATTATTGCAATGAGGAAATGAAGGAGACACAGCTCTCCAGTGAAGATACAGAAAACATCTTGCACAAAATCAACTACTGTAGGGTTGAAAAGTGTATTCATGCTGCATGAACTGCAAAGTTAATCTCCTAGTCCCCCCTTCCAAGAGACAACACAGAGAGGTTGGGCGACCTGCTACCTGAACTGGGCTGCTGTATTTAAGTCATTCTTCCTCAGAGTTGATTCTTGGTCCTTCTGCTTTTTCCTGCCTAAGAAGCACTAGTTCAGCACACTGGCAATGGAGGGGGCTTCTCTGTTGCTCTGTGACTTTTCCTATAACAAAGATTTATGGTTCCAGTAATGTAGATATTAATAAATCTTGACAGAATCCAACATTACCAGGTACTGCATTTCTCTTGAAATTGTGTAGAGGTTGTATATGTACTTGTACAGAACAGAGGAAATACCTTCACTGAAGAAACATGAAAGAAAACAAGACAGTAAGGTAAATTGCCCCACCCTTCTGCTGATGGAGGAAGCAAGGGTGGGAGGAAAACAAAGGCTTAGGCCATTATGTCCCCTCCCAAAGTGATAAACAGGTACCCACAGGTGTTTATGCACTTGTGAATGTCTTGCCCAAATAAAGGTAACCAAGCCCTGGTTTCACCTATTATGGTCAGTTTTGCAAATGCCATTCTGAATGGTGAATCTCTGTGGCCAAAGGAGCCATTACACTCAGGCAAATAATATAAATTGAGCTAAGTTGCAAGTAGTCTGCTCTGCCCTGCCTCGCTGCTCTGCTTGGACAATGTGCTCTTGGCTCTTTGCTCAGACAACGTGCTCTGCTCTGCCTCGGCGTGTTCTGCTCTGCCTCGTGCTCCAGATGTGCGTTGATGTACAAGCTTTGACTACCTGGAAACTTGCTGTGCTTCAAGTTTACCAGAAGAAGGCATTAAGTGCCTCGCAACATGGTGAGAAGTGCCACCGACATTGTGCTCTCTGTGCATCTGCAAGAGATCCTGCCTGCACCTCTGCAAAACTCCATGCCAAGAGGAACCAGGATCAGATCAGAGATCGTCTGCCTCTTTCCCAGCACCCTGCTAGAGCCTGGGAATATCTAGAAGCCTCTCAACGGCTATCAAGACACCAACAGAACTCCCTTCAAGTGTTTGGGTACTGTCTGGAAACTGTAGTTAGCCCCAGGAATCTGAAGATAATACTTTGTGAGTAAATATTCATAAGCCTCTCTATAACTGAATTCTATTGTGCCTTCTGCCTTAGCAGAAAGGAGAGTCTTGGGTCTCCCTTGAAGATGAGCAGCATATTTACCACAAGATTATCTTTCCTAAATGGTTTAATGTTTGTTATATTACTGCTAGTGTTCTAAATTCCTGGCTTATTTCCCTCTGTATAGTACTTTCCATGACCATGAAAAGAACCTATTATTATTAAAAATTATGATCTGTGGTGACATTGCTAAATATCAAAATTAATAAACAATATTAATTTTGGAATAGATCCTGCCCATACTATTACACTGATAACAGCTTGATTTTCAATATGCATCAGAAGACCCTGATCACAATCAGCCATTAGTTTCTAATATACTTAAAATCTGCCAGAGCCTTTGCTTTCAAATGATGTAACTTAATGACTGCATCTGGGTATCCTGTCCAAGATTAACTGGGCTGGACAGAGAATTCAGCTGCAAATGTTTGAAGATGTGGATTCGGTTTCTGGGTGTTTCTGTCAACTTGTGGTTAGAACACTCTCATTAAAAGTGAGAGGGGTAGCATTGAATACACATACTATGTAATGGCATTGTCATTAGAAAATAAGCTAATGTAAAAGGTGGGCAGAGATGGATCTTCTAGTGATATTTTTGGCTATTAATGTCTGTGACGGCTACACTTTGTATTCAGGGAGCTGGTGGAACCAAACCCTTTCTAATCTTACTCTGGTCACAGTTTTGCACACACAGAAATTTTATAAGTGAAACATCTGCAGCAAGGAAGTTCTCAGGCCAAGAAGAGAGATGCTAAGTGACTGTGGGTAGCTCTAGTGTGCAGTGGTCACCAGAACTTGGAGTCAGTGCATTGTTCCTTTTGGAATTTAGATTTGTATTTATTTGTATTGAATTTATTTGTATTGAATTTAGATATGTATTTAACTCTGTCCTTGCCTGGGTCTAAACAGATACTGCTGTTATAATTGATATAGAATCATAGAATCATAGAATCCACCAGGTTGGAAGAGACCTCCAAGATCATCATATAATTGATTTCTGCTATTCTAATCGATGAAATCAACTTGGGTGAGGCATCTTTAGATGATTTCCTTTTCTGAAGGCATCAGTACATCAGTGTGATTCAACAGTGTCATTATGTAGGAGATAAAAAGCAGGACACAACCAAGAAAGACTATCATTAGGACATACATCAATGACAAAAGCACAACAACACTGTCATATATTGCAGATATAATAGGGTAGTTTCACTGAAGCATGATCATGAACTTATAGAGGGTAATGTTGGCTTGTAGCTTATATAGCCATGGCAACAATTGTTTTACACTACTGTGGAATAAAGGTGTTATATATTTTCTGGGAAGTAGTGTATAAACAGAGATTAATGAAGTTCAGAGAACTGGGGGCTCTGTAATATACATTACAGTTCTGTGTGCTACTGTTACAGGAGGGAATACATGTACTTAACGCACATAGGTAACAACCCTTGAACAGCATGCTACTGTTTGAGAAGAGAGTAGAGAAGAATATAGAGCAGTTCAGAAGCACACTAAGAAGAAGAGGAAGTGAGGAGTGAGGAAGAATGTTAAAGAATAAGAGCTTGGTAACTAACGTATGCAATACTCAGGACATACTGGCTGTCCACTTGTCACTGACTGCACTGCTCTTTCTCTGACTGTCCATATGTCTTTTTTTTTTTTGCTTTCATGCTATTTTGTGACATACGTCATTGCTCTCTTTTCTCTGATGCCAACAGACTCTACTGCTGAGGTAAACAACAGTGTACTCTAATAAGGCTGTCCTTGTGAGTCATAAGTGCCTAGGGCATCCAGGATTGTATCAGCATCCTTCAGTCCCACATGTAATGTGGGTATCAGGCACTCTTTTATGCACCGTTACTGTTATCAGTTCAGAGATTTGTCATAATCTTGGATCAGAAAGAAGATCCTAAAGGGAAAATAGAGCAGTTTGAGGTGATAATACACATACCCAGCTACGTACCTAAAGGATAAGGAAAGGTAGTATTGCTTTTAGGAAAAAAAAAAAAAAAAAAAAAGGAACAACAAAACTTCCAAGCCATCAGGGGAAAAAATAAAGTCCATCATCACTATTTAGATATAAGGATGTCATAATGGGTGAGTCTCTTTTCTGTCTCTTAATGACCACTAAAATCTATGAATTGTTTGTACTCCAGCCATGTATCATATAGGATATGCAGGCTTTCAGGGGTTTAGATTAGGAGCATGCATAAAAATTATGACAACATTCTGTGTACAAAACCTTCATAATATGAAGCCATTTTAAACTGACAAATTACTAAGCTCTAACAAAATTAGCCAGATCAAAGTACAGGAGTCCCAAAGACTGCAATGCTATTACTTGGATTTTTGTTGTTACTGCTGCCTTTAACAGAATAATTTAGTGTGGCAAATGCAGTAAAGGGAAAAATATAAAAGGGACTTCTCAAATAAAAAAGAAGAAAATTCTAAAATCAGCTACCATTGTACTTGAATTCAGCACCTTTAATAAATGGGGAACTTCCTCTTTGAGTTAAATTTAATATAACGAATTACTTGTGTAACATAAATTTGAATATGTTCACCAGAGAGCTAGCCATGTTTGTGCACTACAAAGTTGCAGCTAAATAATACATTTCAGTTGTAATAAATGTACTAAAAAGTACACTCCTGGTTAAATTTCAGAACTTAAATCTTTTAAAATATTATATGGACACTGCACATTGTAATATATGTGCTACCTATTAATGCTTATTTTACAGACAGAAAACCACACACTGAATACTGGCTCCCAGTGTCATTCACAGTATCACACTGAGCAATGCATATTATCATTTCAGACTGGAGAACTGCATCTTTAAAGAACTATGTATTTACACACTTAAGTTCAAGAAAGCCATTGTGATAGTGGGGGTGGTTGGATTGGGTTGTTTGTTTTCTTTCCAGTGTTCATATTCCAAATGTAATGGGAACATGTAAAAGGGACATGTTCAAATTAGTTTTTTTTCCCTTTGAAACTGTAGCAAATATACACAGGAAAAAATAACAAAAAGCAAACACAAAAAAGTGATTCTTTTTCATGCAACATCTAGTAGCTAATAAAATTCAGTCTGTTTTAGTGGTTTTGTTGCCAGACTTTGTAAATTTTATCTCATGACAGATAATTTAACTGAATGCTCCAGATACTACATTTGTGTGATTTTGGCAGTATTTTTGGTTATGTTTAAAAAACCCTCAAAAAAACAACAACAACAACAACAACAACAAAAAACCAACAAAAAACCCCAAAAAACCAAAACCACCAAAAAACCAACTTGGTGAACATCACATGACCCTTGAAAGTATCAATATTAAGTTTCAATAAAAAGGAACTTCTGTTTTTTAAACTAGCCTTTTTTCGCTTGTGGCATTTCCTTCATTTACTTTGCCTTTCTAGATCCTTAGAATTGAAAGGTGCCTTTATCTTTCTTTCAAAAAGTGCTGCAATTGCAAATTAATTCTCTTTTGCATGAATAATGTCAAATCCTGGCCACATTGCTAACAAGAGCTTACTCTTTCCTATATTTAACTTTATCTCACTCTAAACTGATATTTAAAGGTTTCAGCTAGGAGAATCGAAATCTCCTTCTGCACAGTTGTTTTTTTTTTTCTCTTTTTTATCCACCAGGTCAACCAGTTTATGAAAATTGTAATGCATATCAATATGCTTTTGGCTGCTTTGTATAACTTGTCTATCAGAATAAATATTAGATTAATGACTAATGTTCTGGGTCCTTATCTTTGGTGACAGTTTCCATTCTTGCATATTACCATTTCAAGTATGAATTACCTTTTAGGAGAATAGGCAGTTGATTGTGTAAAGAAAACGAAATCAGCAATAATTAAATGTCATATGTTAAATTTCCTTGAAATGTCAGTGGGGAGTCACAAACATTATTTAAAATCCTTTGAAAACAAAAATTGCCTTTTACCCTCAGATTTAAATTGTGTTATCAGTAGGCAGATCTTTATTTTCATTTTAGTATTCTAAGTAATGCATGAAGTTTACTGTGAATCATGCTGCTAATTGAAAAACAGTCTGTATACTTCAGTCCGAAGTACAGCAATTCCCATTTATTCCTGGATGTTTGCTTTCTCAGTCTCTTTGTTTTGACCTTTTGTAATACATCTGTTTTTCACACTCTATTCTGCATTAAAAATGTGCATTTTTTGACTAACTAAATCTATATGTATATTTATATGTGTATATATTTATATATTATATATATTTATATATATAATTTTTTTTTTATATATATATACTGGAGAGACAAGGGAGCAGAATATGCTTGGAGAGCCATGGTGAAGAGTCTTAGGAAGGACTGAAGTGCATGATTGGGCACTGCAGGGAAGGCTGACTGATTATGTGAAATGAGAACTTTAAATCAAACACACATTTTGAGCTCATTTTGCCTCAGTAATGCATTAAGTACAATAGATAGTCTTCCTGTTCCTTTTCTCAAGAGGCAGACAAAGAGAATTTTTGAGTGTTTTGTAAAACGAAGCCCTATTGTACCATTTAGGAGGGGCCAAGTGGAAAACCATACTCTTCTTGAGGAGACAAAGAGGATGACCAAGAACACTCTGTGTTTTAAACTGGGTATTTTATCAGGGTATTTTTCAACAGCTTATAAACTTTCACTCCATAAATGTATTTTAGCTATTTATATATGGAAAATAATAGTTTTCAATGTATGAATTGCATTTCCATTATTCTATGCCTAATGAACAGTGAAAACGTGCCTTTCCTCCTTCCTTCCCTCCCTCCTTCCTTCCTTCCCTTTCTCCTTCCCTCCTTCCTTCCTTCCCTTTCTCCTTCCCTCCTTCTTTCCCTTTCTCCTTCCCTTTCTCCCTTTCTCCTTCCCTTTCTCCCTTCCTCCTTCCCTTTCTCCCTTCCTCCTTCCCTCCCTTCCTCCTTCCCTCCCTTCCTCCTCCCCTCCCTTCCTTCTCCCCTCCATTTCTTCTCCCCTTCCTTTCTTCTCCCCTTCCTTCCTTCTCCCCTTCCTTCCTTCCTTCATAATTCCTTCCGAATTCCTTCCAGATTCCTTCCTTCCTTCCGAATTCCTTCCTTACAAATTCCTTCCTTACAAATTCCTTCCTTTCTTCTGAATTCCTTCCTACCTTCCTAATTCCTTCCAAATACCTTCCTTCCTTCCAAATACCTTCCTTCCGAATTCCTTCCTTCCAAATTCTTTCCTTCCAAATTCTTTCTGAATTCCTTCCTTCCAAATTCTTTCCTTCCTTCCAAATTCTTTCCTTCCAAATTCCTTCTGAACTCCTTCCTTCCAAGTTACTTCCTTCCTAATTCCTGAATTTCAATATTTCTTTCTGAATTGAGTTATTTTTCTCTCTTTAATTTCTTTCTTTCTTTCTTTCTTTCTTTCTGAATTTATTTCTGAAGTTCTGACTTTTTCCTGAATTTCTGAATTTCTGTGCTGTTTTTTTCCTGAATTTCTTTCTGTCTGAATTTTCTTTCTGAATTTCTAACATTTAACTCCCCAATTCATGTTTCTATCCACATAGCTTACGGTAATAATGCTAATGGCAAGGGAGAGTGCCATTAGGGAGAGCTCTGCAGTTTCTAGTAAGAGTCAGCTAACAATGTAAGCAAGTGCTGAAAGGAAGTGGATGGAAAGAATTTAAGACTATGAGAGGACTTGATTTTTTTTTTTAATAATTTTCTGAGTGGAGCATATGGCTTTGCATTCTTTGTAAAAGTACCAGTTTCAATATTATATTCTGTGTTTTGAATTCACAGCCCAGGCAGATATTTCACTGACGGCAATATGGAATATTCATTGCTACTTAGCATGCTTGTATTTTTTGTTTTCAATTTAAATACCAAAAAGGTAGAGAAGTCTTGAGAAATGTGTTAATGGATGAGCTAAAACTGTGCAATGGGATGGCATAGGAGTTGGTTTTCACTGAGCAAAACCTAGAGTATTCTCCAGTTACTTTCAAGAGGAAACCTATTGGTCTCTCTTGCTTCTTTGCAGAGTTTTTCAGCTTAAGGAAAAAAGTAAATCTGGGTATAGCAAGTTCACTGACAGTCTTGTATAATGTGAATGAAGCTTTTAATTGTACATGCTAATGTTGTTCCAGTTTGTAGTACTGAAAAAAAAATCAGCATTTTTTAAAGAAAATTCTGCTTTACAAGTAGGCATCCAAACTCTACTCCTACTGAGGTTCTGCATCTCCCCAGGAGCATGCATTAGAGGCATCTAACCGTGAGCACTTCGCAAGCAAGTAATTTGGCATATTTAAGCGTACATAAGATTTCGGTTCTTGCCAAAATTAGCTGTCATTGTCCTGGAGTATTGTTCACACCATTTGCTTTTTTACTGTTTTAGTAAATCGCAACTGTTCTACTAACACTGATAGAGCTTCAGCAGAAAAATACAATTCACACATTTCAGCATAATTTCTAGTGCTTTCTTTAAACAGTCTTGCTCCCTGTTAGCGCAGAAAAGTGCAAAAAAGTGTGAGAAGGAAGGTGGCTTGGAGAACTCTTTCTAGTTTATGTAAGTTGTACTGTACTTGAAGATCTACCCTCCTAGATACTTATCAGTAACTGTGCTGATTCACTGCATAAAATCCTGCATCTTTTCTTGTCTGATTCAGGTCCTAGGTGTTGGCCAACTACAGATGACCTGAAGGAGCAAGAGATTGGTACAGACTGGCAAATCTGGACTGTGTTCTTTGCTCTCCTGGCCTCTGCTAGTGACATTTTGCATTACATTCTCTGTCTTTTACAAAGTCTAGATGACAAGCATTGATTATGCATTAAGTTTTAATAGATGTTGATATCCTTAAATGTGGCCTTAGCTTACACCATTCTTGTCTTAATTACTTTGTTAACAATGTGCATATCTTCTGAAAGAAGACATTTGCAATTTTAAATCCATTTACTAAATGGACAGAATCTTCCTCCAATATATTCAAAATTAGCTCTATCTAAACACTTCCTCTCTCCTTTGTGAGGAATACTGCATGAGATATTAAAAAGTTAGGAATAAGTGAGATGCTTGTTAGTCAGATTCTCTCAAAGAGGTTAATGATGTAGAAATACATATGCTCATAACTAGCACACTGCATTTGCATTGTGTGGTATTGTATTCTTTTATTAAGTATATTGTTACTTGTTTCACATTGCACATACAATTTTGCATTGACATCATGCCTGTGTTGCAAACATTGTCAGCACAAAAACTGGAGTGTTGTCACCTTCTGTTAAAAAGTGGAACTTTTTCCATACATTTTCATGCACACTGTTAAGAAACAGCTTGTTTTATTCTGTGTAGTACTTGTCTTCTGTTTCCATAAAGAATAACAATAAAAAAAAGCAATTGGTATTGAACAGTGAAACATAAAATATGTCCATTAGGAATACCCGATAAGATGAATAAGAAATTTCAGAACTGATGTTGTAAGGCAAGTCTTTGGAAGAAATCACTGCTCTGGTGGGAACCCTGTGCAGGTACAAAAAATCAGAAGTGTAGAACCTATTAAGTTAAAATTCTTACAGGAAAAAAACCCCAGAGTTAAAAACCATGTTCTTGTAAACATAGTTTGCTTATATTTTCAAGTGAAGTGGGAAAAGAAATGTGCAGGTCAAAGCCTCTTTGTTTCCTGTAAAGCAGTGAGATGCAATGTAATGATATTTTTTTTTTGTCACCAGAGAGCTCTTACTGCCTTGTACTAATGTTGCTATTCAAATATTTATTCAAGGGCACCATAATTAATTCTCAGGAAGTTAAAATACCTTCATATTTCTGGTCTCTCCTTTTCTTTGTTCCCTTCTCTGCCAGGAATTGGCAAATCCTGCAGGGTTATCTTCTGCCATGGAATTGCATTAAGGAAAAAAAAATGGCTATGTAACTGGTTGCTTCCACAATACAGTTTAAAACTCTATGGTTCCTACCATCATATATATTCAAGAAGTCAAAAACTGTAAAATTCACCCTATGTTTAAAATACGTGTTGTCCAGGAAGAGGAGGGAGGCAGACTTGAAGGAATTATAATGAAAAAAATCTCTAGACAAAAGTAGGAAAATTATTTTTCCAGGATTTGGAATTCAGTCTGACTCAGTTCAAGCCAGTATCAGTGATGAAGCGTTAAATCGTACATAGGCAGACCTTGTTTCACCTGGAGCCTCAGATCTGATTTTAATGTATCAGAGGCCTGAATTTTTATTAGTAACTCACAGTTTTAAAAAATAAAATATATTATCTATGGATTTGTTTTCATAGTTCTGACATTCTTAAGTCTGCTTGAAGTTTCTGGAACTGTGAAATAAAGTTTCCTGTTTTCTAGTTTTAGCAGTTCAGTAGGCTTTATAGACAGCCCTGTGTGCTGGTTTGAGGCTAATTGGAATATTTTAATAGAGAAAATTATACTATATGCTGTGAAAAGGAAACAAGGGTGATGTCTACTTCACTCATAGACTTGCTGAGATGTTTAAGAATAAGAACTCAAAACATAGATTAGACAGTGTCTCAGGCTGGCAGTCAGTCTCTGGGGCACAGCGTCTCAGGCAGTCTAGTTTCTAGCTTCTCCTCTCTGCTGAGTAACCTCACTAACCACTTTTCTTCTAACCCCCGCCCCGGCTGATCCTCCAAACTCACCTTGCACGTAAGGCAAACCTTGGGGTAAGGTATAGGGATGGGGAGAAGGTGGAAAGGTGGTTGGGAACCCCTCCTGGGGTCTCTGATTTCTGGGAGGGGTGTTGTGTTTCCGTATTACCTTTATCTTGTATATTTCTGTAAATATTCCTGTATATAGTGTATATATCTGCTTGTATATTGTGCTAAGCTGTAAATATAGCTTCATTCTTTAACTTCCAGCCAGCTGAGTTCTAGTCTGGGTCATTTTACAAAGTGTGGGGGGGCGGGGAACTCCCAAACCATCACACCCTGATAGGTCAACATTACCTTTCTTTCTGTTGTTAACATTCAAATTTTTATTTACCAGGTATTTCACTATCAGTCTACATGGTTTCTGTACTTGATTCTGTTTCACCTTTCTCCTTCTGTGTATCATACACAGTCTGTGTGTTAAAAACTACAAAATGGGGAAAGCAACACTTTACAGATCTTTTTGCACAGGTTAAGGAGTACCAGATCAAGCCTCTAAGAAGCAGCCTGTTAATCTTCACAAGTAACAACTGTTAAAATATTTTTTACACATATGACATTAAATATAGTTAAATTTTAGTATACTTTATTAAACACAAGATATTAAAATGCAATTCTATTTTTCTTTGTAAACTTATTCCTCTATTTGTCCAAATTTATTTGTCCATCAACATGTCCTATGTAATCTTATGCTGATTCATCACATTTTCATGCTACTCCAGACTCCTAGTGAATAATCTGAATTTGTGGACCAAATTTTACGGGTTTCAAATGCAGTTACTGCTAAAACCAAATTAATTAATCAGCCACGGATCCATACTACTGTGTTAGTATGATCTGGTGTCATTTCTGCCAATTGTGTTGTTATTTTCCTAGTTTGACAACTGGTCTGAGAGAAACTATTGTAAATATCTAGCCTAAGTTTTCCTCGTACATTGAGTCCATGACAAGCAAACTTTTCTGATAACTTTATTATTTTCAGTGAAAACAACTAAGACCTCAATAAACAAATTATACTCATCAGTGTCCTCCGTGATAATAAGATTTGCTGGCAAATCTTTAGCTAAAGAGAATTGATATTTTCATAAGTGCATTCTGCCCTCAGGGCAATCCCCTCCACAGAACTGTCCTATCTTGGACACACATGCACACGTCCACCCCCCTACCCCCCCCATTCCCATCAGTGTCTCAAATGTTAACCTTAAATCTTCTAAGGTTACTCATGTCCTGGGCATAACCAGGTATCTGATAGCTCTGAACTCTGTTTCTCATGTGCCCTAACCAAGAACCTGAAACTAGTGGGATTTCTCTGACCACAGTAAATGCCCAGATGGGAGGTGGTATTCAAAATGTCTATTGAGTCCAATGAGGAGACAGAGAGGCTAGGTGACTAATTCAGGGCTCCACATCCATCTTTTGGAGAAAAGTTAAGGTGAGGGAATCCTGCCTTGACTCCCACACTTGTGTACCCTCCTTCCCCACCTCCCTCATCATGGGTTTCATCCCTTTACAGAGCAGAGTGTCTGCATGGGAAGAGGTGATACAGAGGAAAAATAAACTACATGGGTTTAGAAGAAGCTTTCCCCAAGTCCGCAGATCCTGTCTTTGGGTCGTGACATTCCTCAGAGCTGATAGTGTGCTTCCCAGGCTGAAGAAATTGGCAGAGCAATATTGATTGCCCTTTCCTTGAAGTCTTTGTTAACTGTAGAATAAGCTAGCTAAACTATTAGGGAGGCTGTACTTCTATTCTATTCTACTCTATTCTATTCTATTCTTGAACAATCTCCATGTATCATATGGACATCTGCTGTAGTTATTTGAGAAAAAAATCATGTCTTCCTTTCCTCTGTTTTCCTTTATTCTAATGTCTACCAGGGTTTTGTATAGAAGAGAGAACTTTATTTAAATACTTCAGTCATATCTATAATTTTTCATTGCTCTGCTCCGTAAAGCAGTAAGAGTCGTCTCACAATGTCTACTGAGCTGCTAGTAATTTCATTGTCTTGGTTAGAACTGCTATGCACAAGCTTAACTGCTTGTCTATCCAAAGAAATAAAATGCTCTGTAGTAGGTCTAGCACTAGCAGATTTGAGGCTGTCATCTTCCATCAGGAAGATGGAAAATCTGTGGTGGAAAATCTGTGGTGGAAAATCTTCCAATTCTCTCAGACCAGGGTCTGAAATTATGATATTCCATCACATGGCTAAATCAAGATCATCCCTTCAGATACACCTTTGATTTCTCTTGAAGTTCAGTTTTCCTTTGGTTGCAGTTTGAGGTGTGACTGGAGAAACAGCTCAGTGCAGGCTGTAGTTGCTGATATATTGGGCTGCTTCAGGGTACGTGGCTATTTGCAACACAGGCAGCAGTGCAGCAGCTATGCTGCAAGCAATTCCCCAACTGATTTAAAGCTTAGAGTAAGCTACAGTCACACTTCAGGCTGCAAAAGAGATTAGTCTTATAACCAGGGTTTATGTATTGTGAATGCAGCAAAAGTAATGTGAGGATGGGTTGCAAGTGGCAAAACTAGCATCAGTTGCCTGAAAGCTGGGTCTTTAATGATGGCAAATCAAGCAAATTCCTCTCTAGTTCAAACAAGTAGCTAGATGAGATAAAAAAGAAATGGGAAATATGAGGTGAATTCTGAGTAGGACTTTGTAATCTAAATAAAAATAGTAACTTCTGATTCAGAAAGTATAGTTAATTTTTAAATTCATATTGTAGCTTCAATTTTGGCTAACTTATCACAGCAACCAAATTGCCAAGGCATGTTTACAGCCAATGGTATATTTCTGGAAATGAAAGATGAAAATCTGATTGATTTATAATAATTTAAGAAAATAATTCCACTTGTAAGATGTTAAATTAGATGGGCATTTCTAATTGTACTTAGAGTATTATGCATGGAAATCTTTAATATTTCTTAATTTCAAAAGTATTTCAAGTGGAAGAAAAAAATTCATTATTCAAAGCATTTTCACTGATCTTTAGGTATCAGAAAGAAATCTGACAAATAATTATGACAGCTTGAGTAGATGCAGGGGCTTTCTTTTTCCAGACTAATGTTTAATTGTGGTTTTCCCAGAGTGATGTTTGATGTTTCCACTTTACTTCAAATAGTTCCTTACTCTCATGCCAATGAAGCAGTCTTGAAACACTATTATATCACTGCTATTTTCATGCTTAAATTGAAATTTGGGGAAATGAAGAAGCCATGTTTTCATCAGTGAGGCTTCAGCTTTTAATGAGCTGATTTTTGCAAAACTGAGAGAATTCTCAAAAACATTTTGTTTTTGAGAAAACACAACTGCCTTAAAATGATTCAACATATTGTCTGATGTTTCTTCTGTCCCACTGCACTGATAGCTTGGTACTGTGAGGAAGGACGCTGGTGACCAATGTCCTCCTGGTTTAGAAGGCACTGCCCAGGATCTCAGGGTTACATTACTTTCGTATTGCAGCTCCTTCAAGGTGTCTTTTAGGATGACTGCCAGCTGGGTGTCAAGTTAGTTGAGCAGATCAGGATCAGTGCTGTGACTAAAACCCCCTCAACAGGCTCTCTGCTACAAGCAGGCAGTAGGGAGCCTGCTGGAGGAAAGGCATGTTATAGGGAAGGCTATTCTGCGGAGAGTTTTGGCAGTCAAATTGTTTCTTTTCTCATACTCATAATTTCTGCCTGGATATTAATAATTTCTACATCAATGGCATTTTGGTGCAATACATCAGTCACCATTTCTAAATCCTCAACTTAAATGTATCACTATTAATGTACAGGATGGTTGATCAGGTATAGACTTCATTCCTAGCTTCAAAATGAGTTCCAAATGACAGGTGAAATATACAGGTGAATCAATCTTGTATTATGTGCAATGGAGCAGAGATGAAAAACAATTCACAAATACATGCAAGTGTGATGTTCTTGACAAATGATTGTGAAGAAATTTGCAAAATACCAGTATTTTTGAGGACTACATTAACTCACTTGAATTAGAATATCCAATAAAACAAAAAAGGAACTTCAGTTTGTCCTTTTTGTTATTTATATTGTCACTAAAAAAGAGTGAATAAAGTTGTTGAATACACTTATTTGAAAGACCATTGCCTCATTGTTCAAGTCAATCTGTTGACACAAAAGTAGTTTCTAACTTGAAAAATTGCAGATTCACAGTCTCTGAGAGACTTCCAAGTAAAGGAGCATATGAATAGATTTGCATCTGTAAACTGATTTTCTCTGAAATTAATCTTACCCTTTAGAAATAAGATTCTTTAATTCAGTTCTGTATTTCAAGATAATAATCTTCAACACACAAACTACAGAGAAATCAAATTATTCCCAAAGTTGGACTGGAAAAAAAAAATCAGTTGTACTCAGTGTATGGAACTATTATGTGATTGCAATCAATGTAAATATAAGAGAGAAGCAAAATTAAACCTTCTAAGAACTCTCATGTAGTTGTTAGACAGCTAAACTGAGAGAAGAAATGTATTAAATGATCTTTCCAAAAGCTTTTATACTGATAAGTCTGCACAGTGCAACTTGTTTCTTAGTCAGAAGTACTTGTTAACCATCACATCTGTTATACTGACTGCTTGAAGTGAAGTTACTTTGATTCCAAATGATAAAACCTAAGCTTCAGCTTCACCAAACTATTCATAATCCTTACATGCGTATTTTTTTTTTAACCACCACACAACTTTCTGATCCAGTGCTGCATTCTTGCCCCAGTTCAGGCAAAGTTCAGATGCACACAAAAAAAAAAAAAAAAAAGTTATTTTAAAATCAGGCACCACAAAGTCTTTCAGAACCAGGGAAGCTACACAAATCTATTACATCTTATATTCATTTTTATTTTATTGACAAATAACTTTTTATTTGGGTATGAATTACTGTTGCTGATAGCAGAAATGAGCAAGCTGGAATCTCCTAATTAACTATAATGGCTTATTTTGTTGTTGTTGTTTTGTCTAATCTAATCTGGTTATAATATAACAGAGTTTTGAAGTAGTGATTTCTCTGTATGTATGCAATTAGAGGCATGTGAGTTGGACCAGTTGGAGAACCAATAGAGAGCAAAGATAATTTCACAATATAATATTGATAGGGAGATCAAAACACATCTGAAAAAATGGAGAAAATTAATACCAATATGCTACAAACATACATACTATTGTGTGTGAATATATATATGTGTGTGTGTATATATATATATACATACAGACATACTTATATGATTTTAAGTTGAAAATTACATTAGTAATTGGAATTTGTACAGATTTTTTCTTATACAGCTAGTCTTCAGATTCATTGCACACCCTGGATTAAAAAAACTAAAAACAAATCAATCTATCTAGTCACTTTATACTTGTGAACACCTTGTTGCCATGTTACAAAAAATCTGATATTCTAAACCAAAATAATGTTAAATTATTTTGACCACTGGTGTTTTCATCAATATACACAAAGCACTGAAACAACCATTAATATCATCATTTTTCCTGCCAATTCATAGTCATTTCATGAAGAAAACATTTAAGACTAAATAATCTTTTCTTATTTCTAGTTCCTTCTGTGTGCAAAATACTAAAAAACAAAACAAAACAAAACAAACAACAACAGAAGACCCAAACACCAAAACAAACGAACAAACCCAACAAATCCTTTTAGCAGAGCTAGAGAATTCTATCAGGAATACTGTATTTCTCTTTCTCTCTGTTAAAATCTGTATAAACTAATGGCTTTACAGACAGCTTGTTAGTAGATAGATAAAATCAGGCTTCCAGCCCTTGTCTTTGTTTTTCAAATGAGGATCGGCAACCACTATATAAAATCAGCAGCATACAAGTTAAACAGAAGTAGCAGATGGGTGAATTTCACACAATCTATTCAAAATTAAGATGGATGGGTGTGGGGGGAGAGAAAGAAGCATGGGAAATGACAGTGTTTTGTTGGTATAAAATGATGAAGTTGAAAAACATTAGCTATTTCACAGGAATAGAAAATGTAGAAAATAGGAAAAGATTTAGATCTAAATGAAATTATCTGAATAGTGGCTTTTACCTACTTTGGCATATGGGAGGGAGAAATTTTCTGTGCTGCTACTATTTTTTACTTTTCTCTGTTTTAGAAATAGAAGCATGGAAAATTTGAAGTCAAGCTCTTCTTCCATTATCATGTAAGGAAGACCTAATAGACAATGATTGGTTTTTAAGTGTTTTTTTTTTTTTAACAACTGCTGATGAAGTGAAAGTTAACCTTATGTAGTAACCACGTATCTTGCAGAGTCTTTTGCTGTGTGAAAAAAACACTTAATAAGGTACTGTTGATAATAATACCAGCTGTCACTCAACATATAGCATATGCACGCACCAGGGGACAGAATTTTTCTTTATTACTTATTGTAAAGTCCTCTGTGCCTGAGAAACTGTGTCAGATATGGCTAGCTTAATCATGCATGCATATGCAGATAATAGGAAGTATGCAAAATACTACATATTTTCTCAAAAAGTCTTCTCTTCGACAAATGAAACCAAAGTACCTGAATTTACACTTTGGGAAAATTGCCCCTGAGGTCTCAAGTTTCCAGACAGTGTTTTGTGACTCTTAAGACTGAGGCTCTTTCTTATTCGTATGACAGTTTCAACAACGTAGGAGAAATGTATTTGTATAATGAAAGAAAGAGCTGTGGTAGATAATAACAATTTTGTAGTACAGTAGAGGTAGAGGTGACAAACTACAAAAACAGGAGCAGGAAGTATATACTTCTGAATATTGCTATTGAATATTCAGAAGTACAAAATGGATTGTTTAGAGAACTCACAGGTGTTTCTAGCATAATACTTGTACTGCAGTGTTTGAGCATTGTTGTGGTGCTCACTGTTTACTACTGATCTGAGAAGCCATTCATATGACAACATTGCTATTCCTTGAGAAGTTATACTCTGAATACTGACTGAAAGGTAGCTCTAGATTAAAATTTGGCTTTGAACTTGTGGGTAATGAAAGACTCATTTGTCTGTGATTTGGCTCATAACATGTAAAGAGAATGAGATAAGAAGTGGAGAGAGAAGTGAAGAGAAACACTTGAGCTTCAATATAATGCCAAGACACTATTTAACTACCTCACAGCTAAATTTCCCATGCCTCAAGTGAAAGAATAAGCTCAGAGTTTGGATAATTCATAGTATTAAAAACTAAAGGCACTTTCAAACAGTAATACCTTCTTCAAAATTAGTACAAACTATTAAGACTTCATTGTAGCAGTTCTTAATTTCATCTTCAGCTTAGTTGGAATTTGGGATGAATTACCAAGTTTTCTCTTGTGTTGTGGCTATAAAAGTTATAATGGCTAATTAGTCTGTATGAATTAATTGACCTCAGGGTTTTATAGTTTTTTTTTGTCATATAAATAAAAATATGACCAGAGTTCTGCATATGATGACATGTATATGTATATATATTTTTTTTTTAATTTTTTTTTTTTTTTTTTGCTTAGATCTATGAAACTGTCTTTTGGTCCTGTATCTTAAGAGTTGCTACCACAGCTCATGTGAATTTTGATTAGATTCCCTGAATAAGGATGGACTTCCCTTGCCTTCAAGTTTGTTGATTTTTTTATATAATGTGTTGAACTGTCTTTAGTAAGAACTTTAATACTGTTTCTTCAACATCAGTTTTTAACTCATCCATCAGATGCTTTTTTTCAGAATTTCACTTTGCTGTGTGTTTAATATCTCTAACTCTCTAGAAGAGCACATATGAATATGAATCATATTTTAGGTGGCTTGTGTGAGAATATTCCTAGAAAATATAAAATCAGTCTATTGCAACATTCTGCCATAGAAGCTTCCCCTTTCCTCCAAATACTGACATCGAGGTGTTCTGCACTTAAGTGTAGCTAATCAGTAACTTTAATCAGAATTTCATTGTTATGACAAAACACATTTCAGAAACGTGAAGCATAATTCACATCTTTGGTGCGTCAAGAAATAAAAGCAGAAAGGAAAAGTAGCAACTCAGGAAAACAGAAATTCAGTCGAATTAGTACCTGAAATTCTCTGCAGAGAGGAAAACCATGTAAAAACTGCATGTGAAAACCAATGCCTTGTTGACTGAAACCAGACTTCACAGTTCATTACAGTGTCTGTGGTTATTATGAAGATTCCTTACCAAATGCGAACTGGCAAATATCAAGAGTCTGTGTTCCAAACCCAAAAGCTGACATAGGGTACACAAGGAGCATTTGACTTGGGAAATATATGCTGGAAGGACTTGGCAGAATCAGGCTGACAATACATTCAATCAGTTGCAGTGATGTGAGGAGTATGTGTACATGTTATTCATTCTGTTTGGTACCGGGGAATTGCTACTTGTATCTGTCAGACAAAAAAAATCTATTCTGAATTTAAGGTTTGGTTCCCATTGCTTCTGTATTGTGTATCTATATTTTGCTGCAAAGTCAATAGGAAATGACATGGAAAAATATTGCATCTGTCACAGGGATCATAATGGAACATCATTAAACATAGGTTTTCATTGACTCAGGCATCTTAGGAATAAATGGATGGCTGTCGTACAGAGGAAACTGAATTTTTACATTTAAATGACATTTTTCTTATTAATGAAGAATTATATAAACCTGACAGGAGTTCCTTAAACAAATGTGCATCTCATATTTTAATATGTGAAATCAGAAAAAGAAATCTATATCTAAATCTAAATCTGAGTAGGAAAAACACAAAGATTTTGATAAGTCACACATTTCCAGAGATACATCTTCAGCGCTATAGAGGATTGTGTTCTAGGATGAGGAAATGTTAAATATATCTGAGGACAAATAGACATTTATTAGTCCTATTTCTTTATAGAAACTAAATGAGGTTAGTGTGAGTCGCAGAGCCTTTGTGACACTGTTGTCTATTTGCTTAATTTGCCACATGCCACTGAATTGGTGAACTGTAAATCTAGGATACCTCTCAAGGTTGAAGGTCTGGACAAGAGAATGTGCTTACACTGTTTGTTGCAGGGTGCCAAGTATCATCACTGCTTCAGAGAACTTGCCACATGTATTTTTTAAAGAAAAAATGGACAGAGGACCAGTGTTCAGGACACATGCCAGGAGGAGGGTGGGGGATAAGTCTTCCAGTCTGCCAGCATCAAACAGTATTTCAGAATATATTATATTAGCTGAGAGAAACAAGACTTTAACCTCAGCGGGTTTCTAGGTGGCCAGCTTGGTCAGTTTTGCTACAAGTACACAGTCATCCTGCTCATTATTCAGTTTGGAGAAGAGAAGGCTCCGAGGAGAGTTTATTGTGGCCTTCCAATATCTGAAGAGGACTGCAAGAAAGCTGGTGAGGGACTTTTTAGAGTGTCGGGTAGTGATAGGACTATGGGGAATGGATCCAAGCTAGAGGGAGGTAGATGTAGATTAGACATTAGGAAGAAGTTCTCTATCGTAAGAGTGGTGAAACACTGGGACAGGTTGCCCAGGGAGGTGGAGGAAGCCCCATCCCTGGATGTTTTTAAGGCCAGGCTGGATGTGGCTCTGGGCAACCTGATCTAGTGGAAGATGTCCCTGCCCACGTCAAGGGTGGTTGAAATCAGATGATCCTTGAGATCCCTTCCAACCCTGACAATTCTGTGATTCTGTGATTGACCTGCATCTTTTAATTTTGGTGAGAAAATCTGCTTTTTTTTCTTTTTTTTTTTTTCCCCCTATTGAACTGCTGGTTCACCTTTTCAGCTTAGGGCATAATACATAGAGTATTGCTTATTTTATGACGGTGGTGTGGGTGACTGTGGAACAACCAAATGAGCCTAGAATAAGTTAACATGTTGCTCTTAAACAAACAAACAAACAAACCCACCCAAAAAACCCAACCAAACGAAAAATCCCACAAACAAAACAAAAGAACTGGTTGGTCATGTTTAAAATAAAGCAAGATACTAAAAAAAATATGTTTAAGGAATTTCCCTTGTAAACCAATTCAGATACAATTTTCAGCTTAGGTTACATGACAGCAGTGATCGTTTAACAGTGCAGATTATTCAGCCTGTTGTCAGCACCATGGGGAGGGAACCTTCATACCTCTGTATGATTCCTGTATCTTTCATTGTTTGAAGCAGGTTTTGTACTAAGTGTTCTGTGCACTGTTTGTAATGAAATTCTAGAGAAGTAGTGGAGATATCAAAGTTCAAGAAACCTTTAAAGTTATTTATCTAAAGATTTGGGAAGATATTTGAAGTGGCATAAGAAACGAAGAAAGAATAAGAATTTCCTGGACAGGCTTTAATATAGCATAAAAGTAAGAAGCATAAAAGTAAGAAACCTTCTCCGCCTAGTAGAGGATTAAAAGCCTATTAAACCATACCAGTATTTTTGTTTGTTTGTTTGCTTGGGGGGGTGTTTGGGGATTTTTTGTTGGTGGTGGGTTTTTGGTGTGGGGTTTTTTTTTTTTCCTTTTGTTTTGTTTTGGTTTTTTTGGGGGGATGTGCGTGTAATCGTGGCATCCAGTTTCTCCTAATGAAATTAGTTTTGTCAGTAAGTCAGTCCTGTGGAAAAGAATTGCATCCATTTTTCATCAGCTTTGAGATGAAGTCTTTTACCACTACTCCATCCTTCCAGCCAAAAACTGACTGGTCGGGTGACCTGACTGATAAACCAGATTAAAAAAGGTAATTTTGGTTTGAATGCTGGGAGAAATTTTGCTGATCTTAAGTAAGATTTCAATTTCAATTGCTTATAAATAGCCAGAACTAATAAGGAGAAACTGCTTGTAGAACTCTTGTTACTCTTGCATTATATTTCTTCCCTTACAACAAGAAAAAGAATACCTTCTAAAAGTCACTAATGTATATATTTTGTTGAATCAGACCCGCAGTCCCTGAACCCACAGAGAGTTGCACTGGTGCAGAGGAGTAATCAGACACTTTATCGGTAGCTTTGTCCTTCTGAAATGTTTGTTCAGTTGGAAATGCAAGGATTGATTTAGCAGGCATTTAAAATGATCACCCATTGTTCTCTTCTAGCAAGAAAAATACACTAAAATTTTGAGGTTCGAGGATAAGATTGCCAAGGATTTGAGTTTTGACGATCATCATTCCAAAAATGTATCCAGGTGCCCTGTAGAGAACAACAGAGGTAGTTGACTCAGCATTGTATGTAAAAATCTATGGAATGCAAATATTTCTTTAGTTATTAATAAGAAGTGCAAGTATCCTGAGCCAAACCTGGGCAGCAGGGGTCAAACATCCATTTGAATAACATCCAATGTATAGCAAATATTGAGTTAAGAGATGAAGCTCTATTTACAGCTTAGCACAATATACAAGCAGATATATACACTATATACAGGAATATTTACAGAAATATACAAGGTCAAGGTAATACAGAAACACAACACCCCTCCCAGAAATCAGAGACCCCAGGAGGAGCTCCCAACCACCCTTTCACCTTCTCCCCACCCCTATACCTTACCCCAAGGTTTGCCTTATGCACAAGGTGAATTTTTGAGGCTCAGCCAGGGGGATTAGAAGAAAAAAGTGGTTAGTGAAGTTACTCAGCGGAGAGGAGAAGCCAGAAGCTAGCCCGCCCGAGACGCTGTGCCCCAGAGACACATTGCCAACCCGAGACACTGTCTTATTTTTGTTTTGAGTACTTTTTCCTAAACATCTCAGCAAGCCTGTGAGTGAAGTAGACATCACCATTGTTTCCTTTTCACAGCTTATAATATAATTTTCTCTATTAAAATATTCCGATTAGCCTCAAACCAGCACAATTACCAAAACAAAACACTTGAGATTGAAACAAATATTGATATATATGCTGAAATAAACCAATATTGAAGGAAATTAATCCAATATGCAGAGATATTTTTTAACTCCCAAACTCATATTCTTTCTAGGGAGAAATTAAAATGTTCATTATTTCATGTTGACTCAAAAGTGGGAAAAAAATCCCAGATGGCAAACAAACAACATACACAAGCAAAACCAAACTAAACCAAACCCCACCTGGCTTAGATAATGTGTCCAAGTGTGCAAGGCCTTAACACAGCAGGATTTGATGCCATATGTTTTAAAAGGCCAGTTTTATTGAAAGCTGTCATTCAAGCTTGTACTGGAGCTTGTACTTGTCATGGAGCTTGTACTGAGTCTGAACTTGAAATAGAAACTATAGAATGAAATTTATTTTTATGACGTTCTTTCAAATTAAGGTAATTTTAGAGCACTACTGTCCAGGAGAGCAGTTCTGAATTTAAGATACATGATATCATGCCCTGAATTTCCCAGACTAAAGGTAGAGTTGTCACATACAATTTTCATACCCTAAATAGGAAAATGTCCTGTTACTACCAGATCTGTGTGTCACAGAATCACAGAATTACAAAATGGTAGTGGTTGGAAGTGACCTCTGGAGATCACCTAATCCAGCATCTGTGCTAAAACAGGTTTGCCTAGATCAGGTTACACAGGGATATGTGCAAGCAAGTCTTGAAAGTCTCCAGAGAAGAAGATTGCACAACCCCTCTGGGCAGCCAGATTCAATGCTCCATCACCATCAAAGTAAAGATGTTTCTTCTTACATTGAGGTAGAGCTTCCTGTGCTCTGGTTTGTGCCTGTCACAATTTGTTCTATCACTAGACGCCACTGCAAAGAGACTGGCCAATGACCTGCCAGTCACACTTTTCTTAATGCATGCCAGGATACCACTGGCCTTGGCCACAAGGGCACACTGCTGCCTGTGTGCATGACTACATCCAACCACAAAAGGCAGCAAGAAGCACTGTAGATGTCCTGGTTTAGAGGGTGACGAGAGACTCTTTATTTATTCCCCCTATGAACAAGAGTGCCTCATTGCTGGCACATAATTTTATGCCACTTTGGTACAGCATAAGAAATTCCAGTAGAAGATTGGGGTGAGCATTTAAAAATATTGAGTGACTGGTACTGGCCAGATGACATACTGTCCAAGGTAATTTTTGCACAACTTGAATTTTATCACCAGAGCTATCCACTGAATCCTAGATTAAGAGGCAGTGCTTTCATCAGACTTCACTGTTAGAGACACTTTCACATACGGTCATACCCTGAGGTGCTAAACTGTAAAAACCTGCATAGGGCTTTAAAAATGTACCTACCACCTGGAATGACACTAGTGTAATGTCACAGAGCTTCACTCAAAGGATGTCTTCTGTGAAATCCCTGCATGGACACTACTTAAGGATCCACTCCTTAAATACATAAATAATGAAAATGTCCTAAATTAAATCAGATATGTTTGCTAGTAGAAGCTGAAATGAAAACAGATGTTTTCTCCGTTTTGTTAAGAGGCAGATTACAAGTACATCTGAACTAAATCAGAACTTCTTGGCTTTTTTTTTTTTAACTTTTAGAAATAATGTTCAGCACTTCAAATAATTTTCCTTGGGGTGTGGCAGAAGGAACCAAGGAGAAGCAATGTTTCCAGGTATTAGGGCTAAGGATGCTGAAATGACAATGAAAATAATGCTCTGATTTTGAAGGGTGGATTTTGCTCCCTGGCTTCTTTCATTCATGCCATCATATCAGCCTACATCCTAATGAAATCTTAACACAGAAATTACATATGTGCAAGAACCTGCTGTGGTTTCCTTGAGGCCAGCTTTTGCTGTCAAATCTTTTGTGTAGGAGGCTCGCATTTCATGTGATAGTCCAATTTAACTTGAATTGTTCCTAACCAGCTAGATGCCACAGACCTCTAACAGAGTGCTTGTCAGGTGATGGCTGACGAAGACAGGCTAGACAAAGCTGAACAACCCAGGAGCTCTGTGTGCTCAGATCAGATCATGCTTAGTGAACCGATGGAAAAAAAGCCTGGTGAAGCCTCCCAGTCTTGCTAGACTCTAGGGTCATGTGTTTTGTAGTCTCTCTCTACTTTAGAAAACAAAAAATGCAAAATTGGTAGAACTTTTCTGAGTTTCTGGGTATTTCCAGGTTTCTTTTGCCTGTATGAGAACAAGTTCCTTTCCTAGGCAGGGAATAGAAATGTGCATTTTCATTGCTGTGGAAAGCTGTTTCTTAAAAGTGCCAACCAATTTCAATTCACGGTTTCCTGAGCAGAAGTGCTTGTAATCAGTACCTTTCTAGGTGTTCCAGACAGTCACTGTGGGCATGGTTTCTCACAGGTTAAATTACACTGTTAAGCTCTGAGAGCTTCTTCAGCACATTAAACCACTGTACTACTAGTTGGAGTTTCTTTTATTGTTCCTGCTGCTGCATAAAACCACAGTATGTATTGACTGGAACAGTAACCAGACAATTCTCCCACTGCTGCAAATCCTCTACTCCAACATGACTGTTTGCTGGAAGAAAAGAAATACTTGTCAAGTTTTCAGCAGCAGTTTCTCAGTTTCAGGCTTCTGTTTATTTTGTATTCAGGATTGTGCTGTTGGTTTCCAGTTGCTAAATGAAGTCAACAGCTAGGTCTTTCACTCTGCCTCAGTACAGGATGCATTCCTAAATACATGGTCCTGAGCAGTGAAATGGCTTGTATCTCCTTCCACCCTCCCAACCTTCCTTGTGGTGCAGTATTTTGATGTTTGTTTCCAACTGTGTTTTTCTGCTTATTTGAGTTACCTTCAAATTTTACAGGAAAATAAAGAGCCTCCTTTTACAAAAGTAGTTATCTTTAAATATTGCCTAATTAATTTTTTTTTTCAGGCTGAGAAAACACCTGAGAAAGCAAACATAGCAAAGTCCATGAAGACTGAATGGTGTCATGTATGGAGTATATCTGTGTGGGTTTCAATTTTAGAAGTAATGCAGTTGTTTGGTAGGGGACATTAGCTTGACATCCATTAAAGGTGTCCATTACCTGGGCCATAAGAACTTTGGACATTATACTGAGATGCATTCTTTAAATTGAGTATGTGTTAATAATTTATTAGATATTTCTGTTGTTTTGGGGAAATGTTTAGAATTGTAAAAATAAGGTGTTTGAAAACTGAAGTCTGTGCTTTATTGTTCTCTATATCCCAGTCCATGCTTGTCTGTAACTCCCCATCATAGTTACCAGAAATTTAACACATTGCATCTCTGTCCTTCAGTTCCTCTGCAGTGAAACATCTCAAGTCTGGAAAGCACTGGTTTTCATGAATTTCAAAGACAACAACACCTTTATATGTAAAGGTTAAAAAAAAAAAAAAAGGTGTTTCAGCCACACTTGTCCTTCAAGAGAAAGAGGGACAAGGAAGAGAATAATGGAACAGCCTTTCCTTGACTTGTTTTAGTTATATAGCCATATAGCTTTTTGTTGTCTGTGATTTACTCAGAAATCACTCCAGTCTCTTCAGTGTAGCAGTATTAGCTAGATCAGCCTTTCTCTGTCCTCCCTTCTAACTGCATTAACCTGTTGTCCTTGAATCTCTCCTTCAAGTTGTGAAGAAAGAGCTCTTCAGCTTGAGTTGAAGTAGAAATATGGTTATTGATTTAGTTGTGAATAAATGAATGTGTGCTTGAATCTATGAACCAAAAAAATAGATGGATGTTACTAGTGTTGTATGTTGCAGACAATTTAAAGGAACTAAACACCAGAAGCCAGGCACATACATACATTACTTTTGAGTCTTTCTAACTTTTTGAGGCTATCTTTATTTATGTGCTGGAGTATGCTAATGGACATTTTAGAGCCGGATACCTCTCAAAGCACACTGCATTCTTTTCTAGAGGAACACACAGGAGTGGCAACCAAGTACATAGGAGAAGAGACACACTTCTGAGGATGTTTCACCCTGAGAAAATCAGAATGCACTGCAGAGTGCATCCTGGAAAGGTTGCAGCATGTGTGAGGCAGACACAGACTCAAGACCCTTTCTATACCAAGCTCATAAACATAAGCATTTTTTCCTAAAGTAATCTAGTTTTTTTTGGTGAAATAAATGATTTAAAGTTATTGCTTTACACAAAGTCATATTTTCCTGTGTTTGGTATTTACCTTTACTTGTTAAGCACATGTTAATTTCACTGATATGTGTGCTTTCTAGAGGAGTCTCTAGTCAGTATCCTACTAGCTCTATAATTAATGTGCTGTAGAGTGTAAAACCATGTACCATTACATTATTAATGCAACACAATGAAAAAACATGCTTATATCAGGACATCTTATTTTGAGACTAAATAGAAATATATTTTGTCTGGTAAAAAGACAATCTCACACCACTATGTTAAAATCAAAATGGAAGATGTAGTTGCTTAATTACCTCCTGATAGCAAAATTAAACTAGTACAAAAGTTATGTGTAGACTGGCCTCAGGAGGAAAAAAGTGAAATATGTCTTTGTACAGGAATGATTTTCTGATATTAATTGAGTATTAATCAAGTGACAGTATCTGAAAGTCAGGAAGTGGCTGAGCCCTGGCCCCTCTAGTGTTAATGTTACTGAGACAGGAAGATGAAGGAAACCATACAGAATAAAGGTGATTATAGTTTTTCACCAGAAATGAACAACAGCTTCACTTTAGAGGTGTATTTTAGTGTTAGACAGTAATTACCAAGACAATCTATAATTTGATCTGTGCTTCTTGCATCCTGAAGTTTCAACAATTACAGAGGAAAAACAAAGTTACTATCATAGCTGGGGAGGGCAAGCAGAGTAACTCTGCTTTGGTAACTCTGAGGAGTCTGTCTAATTGTATTGTTGTCTTGTCCATTATTTATCGGAAAGTAAGCTTCACTTCCCTGATTGAATTTTCAGCAACTGAAGGAAACAATTAAATTAATATAATGAAATATGAAGTTGCTGTAATCCTTTTGAAAACTACCGTACTGCAAATAGTAATAATCCAAAACCTTGGTTGTGACTTCTCTCCCATTCTGTTCAATCAGAGTATCGATAGCAGGGTGGTTTTGTTTGTCTCTGGATTTTTTGACTCTCTGGGAGATGTCTACTCTTCAGTATATGAGAGATCACTAAAACTTCAGAAGTTACAAATTTCAGAAGTGATGACAGTTCATCTAAATATATATATGTATTGTATTGAAGGAATAAGAATGTAAATCTTAAAGAACTGTGTGTGAATACCTATTTCAAAGGAATCTTTTCAAAGACTAGTATTTTACAGTCATTTATTAAGCAAGCCAAAGAAAAATGTCATAGTTTTTGAACTGGATTAATGAGTCCTCGTATGCCCCTTACTTGGGATGACAGGCATATCCGAAAGACAGAAAGGATGATAGTATTTATATACTGCTATTTATAAACAGGTAAGTGATAACACAAACTGATAGAGTGCCTCAGACAGTTTTCTCTTTCTCTTGAGGTTTAGTCTGTTTATTTGTCTCATTTATTTTCCTTTTCTCCTTAAGAGTGTTGTGAACTTATTCATAATCTTACAGACTAATTTTGTGCCAAAAGGCAGAAGTAACTGAAAGCATCTGTCAGCTCAATACTTTATACTGACTGTGTTTTGCAGGCCAGATCAACCTTTTCTGTTATCTATAAGGCTTCTAAATATTAATCTTTTTGTGTGCCTTTTTTCTTTTTCTTCTTCAAAAATGTATCTTCTTTAAAGGGTGTTCAATGCAAAATTTGTTCATGGGAGATTTTAGATTACTTGTTATTAAAGATTTGAGATTAAGATTTGAGTTTTATAGTTATTAAAGATTTGATCATTTGCCACCTGGTACCGATTGATACACTGTCAGTTCCAAACGTCCCCTATTTATGTTGTATTAGAAAAGTTTCATAGTTTGAGACATCCATTTATAAGCAATTTTGTAAAGGTTAAGTGGTTTTTTTTTGTTTTGTTGTTGTTTTTTTTGTTTGTTTTTTTTTTTTTTTTGCTATCTGATGCTGTGTAGGCACTAGATTTTAATGCAAAATCTATTTCATTGCCAGTCTGTGACATCCTTGATGGTGCCGAAGTGAAGCATTTTTTGCTGTCCTCACTGTGTTTTCTTCCTCGCAATAAGCATGGCCTTATTTTAACCTTCACTCACTGTCTTATGCAAGATTTAAGGATAATTGTAAAATGCTTGCTTTGTAATTTACCATAAACTACTAATATGTGCTCTCAGTGGCAACTCCATTTTAATTTAGGTTTTTCAGGGAATCATTATGCCTACAGATAATTATCTAATATGTTTCCCAGGCCATGTAACAGATACAGTCATCACAGTATCTGAGCTTTGTTGTTCAGTGTCAGGTGAATTACTTTTCTCTCTGAGGCAGTTACTGTTAAGGACCTTGAAATGAAACTTTCATTATTCGCTGATTGCTTTCACTGTAACAAAACAAAACTCCAAACATTTTATTTATTCTTTGTTGTCCGCATGCTACGAATTAAGCAAAGTGATCTCACTGCCATTCTGGTATAATGAACATTCATGTTGTAAAGGCAGGTAAAGCAATGATGTTTTAGAATATGTTTTAAGATCATCAGGTTAATCAGAGAAGTATTAGCAAAATCACAGACTTCATTTGGTGTGCCCGGATGTAATATTCTTAATCGTAAAATTAATTAGATGTTAGCATGTCTTGATACTTTAGAAGATGACATCTGTCAAATGACCTTGTTTGTGCATTTCTTTCTGTCCTCCCTCCTAAGGCCACACATGCCTCTGCTGTCAGAACGCTGCATAATTTCCAAACGTGACCGGTAGCAAATCAAGCCCTTGCCTGTGACATGGCTGCTGATTCAGTGAGATGGCCACTTCTCCCCAGAACCTGGAGAGTTCTCAGATGTTTGCAGAGACATGGATATGCCTTCCACCATAAATCTAACCTTGCCCCTCATATCTGCCAAACTGTATAAACCGCATTTTGTAGCTGGATCCCATAATGACACGTGGAAATTTTATTCACTAGCGAATGGAAAATAATTTACATTAGTATTCCTACCCCAGTCCCACACGCTTGACTTTCTGTGGGCTAAAGATCATTCCTTGCAGCTTACTAAGAATATTAAGAGGTCTTTGTACTGTAAATCCTTTCACCTGCTTCACTAATATTACTTCAGATAGGGACTTAGTTGCTATAGCTGTCTCCTGGGCAACATCGGTTAAATTCCTACTTCTTCTAAGAGGACCCCTGGGAATTGGTTTCCTGTCAGATCCTGTTGATTTCTGAGTTCAGCCCTTTTCTTGTCAGCTAATGGGTACAAATTGAGGAAATAGGCAGCATGTTAGAGCAGTGTGAATAAAGGAAGTTTTGCTAAATGAGGTGGGTGGTGGAACCATCTGGACATTTGAAAACTTGCCTATTTCTCAGCTAGTTAATTATCTAATTTCACTATTATTAGGCATGAAAAGTCCAAATGGCAACATCTTTGCCTTTGACTTAAAATACAACATCAGAATGCCTGCTTTTTGTATATGTTAAGCAGGTTGTTATTTTCCTCTGCTGCATTACTTTGTAGTTGTTCTTATTGATGGTTCTTGTGCTTTTATTTACTAATAGTTATATGCAAGTTATGGCCTTCTCTCTTTCCTTCAATAATGTTTAAAAAAACCTTTTACATCCACTTGCCAATTAACGGTAGTCTTGAAGGCATTCTAGAGAATATACATTAGTGCATGTTTGCTGTTTTAAATTTGAGTAGCATGAAAACAATTGTGGAATACTCTTTATTATGGGATCCGGTCTCTAAACTCCACCACAAAATCAGGATTAGTTACACAATACAGTGGAGAAGAATGGTGAAACAGAATGTCTTTTAGCTGTGTTGGCCCAGCAAACAGAGCATTTTCCTGGAATCACCCTAAAAGACTACTTCTTGTTGCTGCTTCATTGTGTTGCTAGAGACACAAAATTTCCAACTGTATAATAAGTTGTAGGGCTTTTACTGGCTTGACAGCAGTTGTTTTTCATCTGAGGAACTTGATAACATTGAAGGAGAAGGCCAAATATTAAAAACATGGTGTAAATGCACTCTGCATCTTTAACATGCTTATTGTCATTTCTGGGAAGATAGAGCCCATTCTTTATTTATTCACTGAGCTTTACTAGAAACTGTTCGCAGTGAAAACCAGATTTTCCTTCTAAATGCACTTATGTAAACTTTTATTTTGGATTTACTAATGATGAGCATCAAATGTAACATTTTAGACATCTTGTCAAGGAGAAGGAAATAAGGACAATGCAAGCGTGAAAACACCAAAGGGATGTCAAGAACAAAAAGTCAGAGTCTAAGATTACCAGCACTTAATTTTATTATTTAAGCATTCTTTACCTTGAAGTTAACAGCTCCTTTCCATTGTATGATCCATCATGTGATTCTTGTTAAAACATAAAGAAAATTAGCTCAAAATATTCCAAATTTATTGGTTATCAATATTAGCTAGTTGCATGGATATGAAAAACAATGTACTTGTTTTGTATTGTTTGCAATCCCAATATAAAAACACTGTAATACTTCCATCATTTTATGGCACTTGATTAATCACACACTGAGGTAAGAGATTCTTTCCTACAGGATGTCTTTTCCTCCATTGCATACAGAAGCATGAATGCAGACCCCCAAAAGCCATGAAGAACATGGTGGGATGTCCTGTGAATATGCTGCTTATTTGTGTGTATGAAACAAAGGAAGAAAGTTTTAGAATCATATATTTAGTATCATATTTCAATGCTTCTTTAAATACTCCTCTCTCTAAGATCACATACTACCTGGTTTGGAATCATTACTTCTGAATTTGACATTCATTACTTAATGGAAAACAAATAAAATAATACATATATATACATATACATATATATATATATATATATATATATATATATATATANTCTCATGGACTGAGATAAAAACAGTTTAATAAGGAAATAAAAAGCCAGTCATGCAAGCAAAGAAAATAAGGAATTCATCCACTGCTTCCCATCAGCAGGCAAGCGTTAGCCATCCTCAGGAAAGCAGGACTCCATTGTGCATAACGGTTACTTGGGAAGACAAATGCTGTAATTCTGAGCATCTCCCCGTTCCTTCTTCTTCCCCCAGATTTACATACCAAGCATGACATCATATGGTATGAAATATCCCTTCCATCTATTGAGATCAACTGTCCCAGTTGTATCTCCTTCCATTTTCTTGAGCATTCCCAGCCTACTTTCTGGTGGAGCGGTGTGAGGAACAGAAAACTTTAACTCTGTAAGCACTGCTCAGCAACAGCTAAAAGATCCCTCTGTTTTCAGCACTATTTTCATCACAAGTCTCACAAATCCAAAACATAGCCCCATAGTAGCTACTACTAAAAATTAAAAAAAAAAATTAACTCTGTCTCAGCCAAAACCAGCACAAATGGGAAAAATGAGACAGCAAAAGGCCTGCTCCCAACTGAGACATAACAAAAAGCCATCCACACTTAATGGAATTAAAAAAAAAAAAAGCAAGAAAATAACATGCTGTTACTCATATGCATTCTTTCTAATGAATAATGGAAGAAAACAAGAGGGACTTATGTTCCTTCATCAGAAGAACTCCCAGAGGTGATAAATCATACAGAATTAGGCTTTTTATAGCTTTTCTGCAGTTCAGCTAAATCAACAGAGTTGTTTGTGAATGAATTTGTCCCAGAAAGAGCACAAGACAGGAGGTTTTTTTTTTTGGCTATCTGTGCTGATATAGTCTTCAAGCTGAACTTCTGCACTTATCAGCTGCCCAGAGCAGCTTGAGCACTTGCCAAGAAGAGGGAGAACTCAGTTCAATGCCTCTCACCTTCTTGCCACCTGTGCTAAATGCCCAAATCTCTCTTATCTCCCTTCTGAGATTCCTATTTAATCCTTGGTGTATTGATGCAATGTCACTGCAAAGTGCACTTCCCAAACATGCAACAAATTCAAATCAGTTAGTCTTTCAGGCAGCTGTCTAAACTGGTGTAGGATCTGCCAAGATTACAGTAGTGAATCCTCATCTTACAGGTGCCATAGTCTTTCTACTCTTGATTGCACCTCGTTTCATGTCAGGAATATGTCCTACAGCCTTTGCCCGTGACCAGACAAAAATGCAAGCATACAGGTGCACAATTCTTCTAGATTACTCAGACTAATTAAGAAAACTTAATATATTCTGAAAGCAGGGGCAGTGAAAATGACTGTGAAGATACAAATCTAGTACAGAATGTAAACCAAGATCTGGTACTCATCTGGTACCCATCTGACAGCCACATGTACTGGCTTAAGTATGTAACATACAGAACGTGATCTACAAGGCTTTAGAGGTATTCAAAGGAGTGCTAATGATATGAAGTTAATATTTATCTGGATGTCTATATAGTACTTGTAATTTTGGGGAATGACTTTATGAGCCTCTCCTTCAAAGTGTTTGTGCTGGTATGTTCTGGTAAATTCAAGTTTTACTCAAAGCATCAGTATAGTTGAGATTGTTTAGCCTGGTGAAGAGGAGGCTCAGGGGAGACCTTATTGCTGTCTAAAACTACCTGAAGGGTGGTCGTGGCCAGGAGGAGGTTGCTTTCTTCTCTCAGGCAACCAGCACCAGAACAAGAGGTCACAGTCTCAAGCTGTGCCAGGGGAAGTTTAGGCTGGAGGAGAGGAGAAAGTTCTTCACTGAGAGAGTCATTCCCCACTGGAATGGGCTGCCCAGGGAGGTGGTGGAGTCACCGTCCCTGGAGGTGTTCAAGATGTGTTTGGACGTGGCACTTGGTGCCATGGTCTAGTCTCAAGGTCTGTGATAAGGGGTTGGGCTTGATGATCTTTGAGATCTCTTCCAACCTTGGTGATACTGTGATACTGTGATACTGTGATATTTCATTACCATTATTAAATAATACAGAGTTTGACAACATTGCCAGTCATCTGGTTTTGGTTTTTTGGTGTTTTGGGTTTTTTGTTTGTTTGAGGTGGGGTTTTTGTTTGTTTGTTTGTTTGTTTGTTTGTTTTTTAACTTGCAGTTACCAGTGCTTGATTGTCAGATCTTATTCCCTAGTCAAAAAGGGAAAACTTGAATTTGTTTTTTCCATTTTTTATTTAGTTTAATACACCTCAATAGTGCTCACGATAAATGACTCTGCAAATTCTGTTCTGTACTGTGCTACTTCAGAATCACACTGTGAAATATACAGCTATATACAAGATTATTTTTGTAATGGCTTTTCCAACAAACCTGAGTAAATCAAAGGAGGGAGAGGTTGAGAATAATAGAATGCAAATAACAGTCTGTAAAAGAAGCAGTGGTGTCAGGGATATTGATAGCCCAGTGGACTGTGACAGGTCTAGTTATGCTCAGTCTCTGTGGGAAATCTCTGGATACAGCTGGATGCTCTGGAAGATAAGCTGGGAGAACTAATTCTACAGTAAGATTTGTAGTATCTCAAGACAAAGCTTCATTGTTTTGTTTGAACTGTAACTGCTGGGCAAGTAAGGACAAGTTAAACATGGAGAGAGGTTTAAAATGTAGCAAAATGTAGATCCATTTCTTATTTGTATGAGCTCAAAATGTGACTTTGAACAGGTTTGCACTGAGCTTTTGGAGACAGACAGCTCCCTTAAGCTGTATCTGTGAAATATGTATATATAAACTCCTATTTGCATGTGTACATGAAGTGAGAAATTGCATTGCTATCAATATTTTAACCTTCTAGGCACTCTTTTGAATTGATTTTAGTTCAATATAAATGCTATCAGAAACAGTTATGATAGATTTTTGGATTCTGAGCCCCCCAGACTTCTATCTGGACCCATGTTTTTGGTTTCTGCCCTATATGCCAATGTTCACCAGGAGTCACAGTTCTCATTTTTAAGGAAAACAGCTACATGACCTGTTTAGTGAAACGAGATGCACTGGTGGAATCCACAAAGAGGCAGCAGATTTCTGGATATTGTCCCTCTCTGGCGTTGCATCCAGACAAATTTTACTTCCCAAGCATTTCCCAATTTATTTTTTTTTCCTAAAAGTTATTTTTCATCTGAGGTCAGTGATGTAATGTTGCTACATAGGATATGCTATGTGCAGTGACCACAGATCATGACAGCAATGGGTAGTTAGTTTTTTCATCATCAAATTTTGAAACTTGAAAGCATTATTTTAAAATAAATATTATTCACATATCTGGACAGCATACCATATCTCCATACTAGCATCTGGCCACATTTAAGGTTTGATTGATTGAAAGTCCTTGTTGCCTGTCAGCAAGTTTGCTTAGTCCAAAGAATTTATGTGAGGACAGGACTACAAGACAACACTTTTAGTAATCATTGTAATAAGGTCACAACTTCATTTATTGAAGTTGGTGCAGTAAAGTAATTATTTCTGTTTCTCAGGAAACATTTTAACATCTGAATTGTAACTTTCAAATGAAAATAATATGAAAATCTACTGGAGTTTTGGGCTAACAGTATCTCATTAAAACACTCCAGATGTCATTTGGGCTTTCTCAACCAAGCAGTGCTCAGTTACAAAACTATGAAAAATGAGATCCAGGATACTTGGATAGATATTGAAGTTCCTTGTGAGATTTTTTTTAACAGACACTGTTGCCTAGACTTAACCAATAGGGAAAAAAATTCAGCTACACACCTCTAGGAAAACAATTCCATGGCTGTTAATGAGTACTAGACATGGCTTAGTGTTTCATGCCCACTGCTGTTTTAATTTCTCCAGAGTGCTTGAAGTACCTGCACAGAACTTGCAGGTCTAGTCCAGGATTTCTAGGAGAGCTGCCTCTTCCTCTTGCAGGAGCTGGAGACACACTGAATACACTGTGGTGTTCAAATGGCACATTCCCTTTTGGCTTAACAGCTATATCCTACGTTTCTTCTTTTTTCCTGAACTCAGGCAGATATCAGACTTTGCAGCAGTAGAAATACTGCTGATGTCTTCTTTTCTTTTTTTTTTTTTTCTTTCTTTCTTTTTGTGATTAAGATACTCACTGATAGTTTTGGAGACCCAGGTTCTCTGATTAGGATACTCATACACATCTTCAAGAGTCTTATAATCACTCAGAAGTCCTGGAGAGAAAAGGCAGGCTTTGGCATGTCGTTACTTTTTTTTTTTTTTTACCCAGAAGATAATTCAGATTTCTCCAAAAAGAAGGAAAAGTGAGCACATTTCTCTGTACAACTGGTTATATCACTCTGCTGGGATTACAGAGACTGGCTGCTGTTTTCCGCTTTTTTTTTTTGTCAATAACTGTTTACAGAGTGAGCGAAGAACAAATTAGAAGGAAGCATTATACTAAGAGCTATTAAAATGCAAAAGCAGTGTGAAATACATTCAAGGACCACTTATTTAGAAAAATGCTATCACTTGAGTTTTATCTTATTAAAAGATACTTAGAAGTCTGTTAAAAGGATTTAAAAGGATACTTCTTAATTCAGGCTATGCAGTTACTAATGAAAACTAGTCTAAAATTGGCTAAAATAGTTTAGGCTTAATACACAGTTCAGACAGGTCTTTCAGCTAGGATTAAGACCGAACAAGAAGTGCTTGCAATTAAACAGAACATAATAAAAGAGGAAGAACTCTCCCAGTGTCCATTGAAGCCTACATGTAAACATAGTAGGAAACTATATGCTACTGTAAGTCAGTAACTTCCTTGGAGTTACATGAAAGAGGAAGTACACAGTACACACTGTGTGCAGTTCTGGAGCCCCAGCACAGGAAGGACATGGAAGTGTTGGAGCGGGTCCAGAGGAGGGCCACAAAGATGATCAGAGGGCTGGAGTAGCTCTGCTATGAGGACAGGTTGAGAGAGTTGGGGCTCTTCAACCTGGAGAAGAGAAGGCTTCCAGGAGACCTTAGAGTAACCTTCCAGTATCTGAAGGAGGCCTACAGGACGGCTGGGGAGGGACTATTTACAAGGTCTTGACAGGACGAGGGGCAATGTGTTTAAACTGGCAGAGGGGAGATTTAGACTGGATCTTAGGAGGAAGTTCTTTCTAGTGAGGGTGGTGAGGCACTGGAACAGGTTGCCCAGGGAGGTTGTGGCTGCTCCCTCCCTGGCCAGGCTGGACGAGGCCTTGAGTGACCTGTACTAGTGGGAGGTGTCCCTGCCTATGGTAGGGGATTGGAACTAGATGATCCTTGAGGTCCCTTCCAACCTTACTATTCTATGATTCTGTGATTCTAAGTTGTGTAAACTGCTGATTCCAAACAACCTTAATTTGCATTCACGGTGAAATCAGCTGCTAGTAAAAATAATATCTATTTTACTGAGTAAGAGTTTGAACTTTTAGTGCTGAGTCCAATATAATTTCAGTATCATTTCAGCTCACAATGGCTTTTGGTTTTCACATAATAATACTTTTCCTAGAAATCCCATTAAGAGGCGTAATTAAATCATTGAGTAATTGCCAGAATTTGAATGAACACTAAGTACAGCCAATTCATTTTAAAAGCTTTAAAGGAGCAGCATTTTTCTGAGTTGTTATCCAAGTGTTGACTCTGGGCTAAGCTCTTATCCAGGCAAAGTATTAACTTTCCTATCACAGGTAGCTTAGAAATGTATTTAGGAGGGAGAGGAGGGGAAGTACCTAAAGAAGCTGTAGCTCCCATTGCAGCAGCTAACAGTGTGTGTCTTGGTATTAATGTGCCACTTACATGTAGTGGTGCTATCCAGGATCTCCAGCTGAAGAAATGGGGAAAGAAATGGGATGAGTAAAGTCTAGAATCCTCTTGTTTTGGAAAGTGGTATCTGCAGTGGTGTCCAAAAGAAATATTAATCAAGTAGTTTGCGATCCTTAATGCATCCGGAATGAAAATTTGAGAAGGGTCAAGCACAGAAATGAAGAGGAGGTGATTCCTGTAGACATGGAAGAATCAGTAAATTCAGCAGAGCCAAGACTTCAGCTTGAGCACTGTCATCCTCTATGATCCTCAGAGTGTGATAAAACACGTTCTGCCAGAGCTTTCGGCTGTAGCAACACACTCCAAGCAGTGCTCGTGATCGCTTCAAAGACACGGTGATCAGGACCTGTTCACAATGAGTTGCATAGATGAGACCATCTGTTTAACGACTCACAGTTGTGTAAAAGGGTTTAGCTACAGGGACACAAGCTCTACTTGCAGCTTACTCAGAGGGATAGAGGCCTTACCCTTTTTATTTAGGTGAGCAGTTACGGTTTCTTGTCCCATGAATAGATGAAGCTGCTTGTAGTGATTTCACATTCCTATGTTTTAGCAATAGCAGGAATAAACATAAACTCTGTAGGTTTTTCTGTGATGCATATAGCAGTACATATAATGCTACTCTGCCTCCATCACTGAAATAGTGATAGTAGTATTTTGATGGCTCTTTCTGAGAACTGTGTTATTGCTTGTAGACTCTTCATCTGATTTCAAGGAGCATTGCTTCCAAAAGTGAACTCAATAATTTAGAAAACATTACAAATTGTTTATTAAAGATTTCAAAATGTGGGACATAAGCACAAGATTTAAACAGATTTTATAAACTTTGCCTTTAAAACAGGAAGTAAGGTCCAAAACCAAAGCTCGTATTCAAAGTTCATCTTTTTTCCTCTTTTTATGGGTTCTGATATAGTGCAACATTTGGTAGCTTTTAAGCAATTTCTGTTTTATTTTTCCATGCACTGTAACCTGCACATTTCTGCCTCTGGAATTTGGAAAATCAAATCATGATTTTGGCAGCTGTCAACCATCAGTTGAAACAATTCAACAGTCATTCTCCTCTGTCTACTGCCTCTTTTCTGACTGTGGTCTTCACTGTCTGCTCTGGTTGGCTTCTGGCTGATTCTTCTAGCCTCTTAGCTGGATGATGTGCCTTTTGCAGGTAGATTTAAGCAGCTAATATTAGTGTGTGAACACTTCTTGATAAGCCTGCTGCTACTCTGCTTCCTAGAATTTAATGTGTGTCACAGACCTACAGGCACTGTTACAGTAGGATCACTTAATAATTGAACATAATGCCCTGAATCCTGCAAACTGGAATTGTAGTACCTTTTCATATGCCCTGAAATCTAACAGAATATAAGAATATGAATGTGTGAAATCTTTTGTGAGACTCTATGTGACATTTTATCTAAAGTACAGGCTACAGCATAGGTTGTAAAACAGAGATGCAGCCTCCTGTATTAGCTCTGCAATTTATCTGGGGACTGGAAATGTGACCTGCTCAGTAATGTGCATGAGAGTTGTTAACACTTCCAACAGTATGTGTCATGGGCAGCACGGTCAGTGTGCAGTTGGTTTTCTAGGCAAGTAAGTGAAAAGGAAACTCAGAAAGCCAGTAATTTAAATAGCTATAATGCATCAGTTACCCAAGAGTGACAAGGGTTATTGGGAGGACAGGTAGAATATTAAAGAACTAAAAGAGAAGGAAAGATAATTTGAGGAAACCAAATTGAAGCAGAAACAGTAAGTATAAATTCATGTTAGTGGGCTGTCAGAAGGAAGGGGTTTGTAAGGAGAAGCACTGAAGGATGAGAATTATAGTGGACTGTGCGATACACAGGATCAGTAATCAAACAGAACCTTTACAAATTATGTGTGGGAGAGACAATCTCACTGTACAGTCAGGAGTTCAGAGCTTAAAAGCTATTAGAACATAAGAAAAGATGAAAATGTAGCAGCAAATATACTCACTTGTGTCACCTAATAGCCTAACTTTTATTAGCCAGTAGAGATTTCAGGGAAAGAGAATAAAAAATACAAAAGTACAGAGAAATCTTTCCTCTTAAAAATCTAGAAATCAGTAGTTTAGGAACCTCTGAAGTTCAGACTGAATCGTATCATCAATTGAGGGCTAAATCTTTCATGACTTTTCCTGAAGCAAATCCTTCCAAAGTTCTGAAATTCTGGAATGTCATTTTAAAAAATTATTATTATTATTTATGAATTACAAATTTGTGGTACTGTTTACACCTTGATTTCTCTCACGTTCTGTGGCAACTGATATAATAACTTATTATTTGTGAAAAGTACTCCCATATGTTTTAAATCTTTTGCAAATTTTTGGGGTTGCACTAAACCTTACATTACAAAAAAGACAAAAAACCCTTCCCTGTTTGTCCTTCCTATATCATCTTTTACTTTATAGGTTCATACATCTTCCAGTTTTAAAGCAAACAATCCATGTGGTCTGTTTCTCCTCAATTTTGATGTCTGCCTTTCCTTACCACTGATCATCCTAGTCAACATTCTCTAGACCTCTTTTTATTCTTTTTGAGATGGGGCAGCCAGAGTTGCAAATTACTAATGAGGACCCAAAATCTTCAGAGGACCATCAACAGTATCCACAACATCTCTTGGTTGCATGGTAAAAGACAATCTAACATGTCATGTATGTATGGTTAGGATTGTTGCTAACTTGTTGCTAACATGAAAGGTGAACTTCAATCCCTTCATAACAAGCTTCCATCGTTAACTCTACTGTCAGCTTTATTTTTGATTATCGGGTCCAGAGGAGGGTCACGAAGATGATCAGAGGGCTGAAGCAGCTCTGCTATGAGGACAGGCTGAGAGAGTTGGGGCTCTTCAGCCTGGAGAAGAGAAGGCTTTGAGGAGACCTTAGAGTAGCCTTCCAGTATCTGAAGGGGGCCTACAGGACGGCTGGGGAGGGACTATTTACAAGGTCTTGACAGGACGAGGGGCAATGGGTTGAAACTGGCAGAGGGGAGATTGAAACTGGGTGCTAGGAGGAAGTTCTTTCCAGTGAGGGTGGTGAGACACTGGCACAGGCTGCCTAGGGAGGTTGTGGTTGCACTCTCCCTGGAGGTGTTCAAGGCCAGGTTGGACGAGGCCTTGAGTGACCTGTACTAGTGGGAGGTGTCCCTGCCTATGGCAGGGGGTTGGAAGTAGATGATCCTTGAGGTCCCTTCCAACCTTACCATTCTATGATTCTATGAATAATTTTGAAATTGTGAATGCCAGCTTTTTGTTCTTGGCCTCTGAATCCTCTTGATTTAGTTGAAAGACGTTTTCAAGAGTTCCAATTCCCTGTTTCATCCATTTCACTCATCTCCTCTGCTTACCAAGTTTATCAAAATGCCCTATAATAACTTTGTGAAGACCAGTTAAAAAATAAAGTGCTGAATCTTCACTATAGTTGCTGTGGGTCAGTTAATTTTATTCTGTGTTATACTCTTAATGTGTTGGCTAGAAATCAATTACACTAAAGTGCCTCAGAAATTAAGATTCTTATTATTATTACTACTTGTTTTCTTTTACTGAGGGTGGTTTGAATGACAGCTCAGTGCTTTCCTACTTTAATTCTTAGGTAAAATGAGTGCAGCGTTCAGCCTATAATGACTTTATTTTTTTACTGATATTATTTTTTCCCAGAATCCTTCCAAAACCTCCTCTATAGATATTTCAAAATAAGTTCTTCTCATGCCTTCTCCTCTAAATTAAAATTTGAGAATTGGAAGTTTCCTAGGCTGCTTTGCCATCAATATTGATGCAAAAAAGTAACTTACCTTTTCCCTCTGACTTTATTATTAGCAAGTGCAGTTACACCTTGCTTATCTTTCAGTTCAATTGCATCTTTGCCAGGTTTCCTACCTGTGTTGAGGCAGGATGAACATCTGGTACTTGATATGGAAAGAGATTAGAAGCCAGAGGTGAGATGTAAACAGGTGAGAAACACAATTGTAGTAAAAATAAAAGAGATAAATATTTGTGGTGGTCTTTGGATGAGTTACTATGTGCAAATTGCTGAAACAAGAGAAAAAGAGGGTTCTGGTAAAAAAGAATGCTGCCAAAGTTCTGGAAACAAGTGAGGCAAGATTTAGAGACTTATGGAGAAAGGATGGAGGCAATGATTCTGAAAATTAATATATTTGATGACCAAAAAATGAGTCATTGTTTCCAAAGCATTCACTTTCCTAAGTATGAACATCGGACCAAGTCAATTGGAGAGAGGAATTTTGCAAGCTCATCTAATTGACAGGTTCATGACACAGAATAAAAGAGTGATGTTAGGCATGCACCCTAAGGAGTTTCTGCCTTCCTGTTGACAGTTATGGCAGAGCACATACAACTGTTTGACGTTGTTGGCTAGCGTGAAATTAATGAGATTAACTCTTGTTAAACAAGTCATGTGCCTGCCATGAAGGATGGAATTTAAGAAGAAAAGCTCTTGGTATTTTAGTTTAAACATTTTTCATAGCTTTCTGAGTATTTCATTAGCAGAATGTGGGTGATGATACTGACCTAATTTCTAGGAACTGTTAATTTCTGCTCTGTCATTTTTAGTTGTTGGGTCCGAATGGTTCCCTACAGGAATTCTGATATTAATATAGCTCAAAACTGAAAGATCTGTACAAATAACAAATAATTTTGTTTCTTTATTCTTCATCATCAAGATGAAATATATGGTTTGGAATTTCCCAGGCTTTTACGAAGTTACTGCTCGGAACATTGCACTTTCGAAATATAATTGCCTGACTTTTCCTACCCCTGTGATGGTTTGGGAGTTACCTGCCCCCTACACTTTGTAAAATGACCCAGACTAGAACTCAACCGGCTGGAAGTTAAGGAATGAAGCTCTATTTACAGCTTAGCACAATGTACAAGCAGATATATACACTATATACAGGAATATTTACAGAAATATACAAGGCAAAAGTAATACTGAAACACAACACCCCTCCCAGAAATCAGAGACCCCAGGAGGGGCTCCCAACCACTCTTCCACCTTCTCCCCACCCCTATACCTTACCCCAGGGTTTGCTTTACATGTAAGGAGAATTTTGAGGATCGACCAGGAGGGAATTAGAAGAAAAGTGGTTAGTGAAGTTACTCAGCAGAGAGGAGAAGCCAGAAGCTAGACTGCCCAAGATGCTGCGCCCCAGAGACACTGACTTATCTTTGTTTTGAGTACTTTTTCCTAAACATTTCAGCAAGCCTATGAGTGAAGTAGACATCACCATTGTTTTCCTTTCACAGCCTGTAATACAATTTTCTCTATTAAAATATTCTGATTAGCCTCAAACCAGCACACTACCCTTTGCATTTCACTTGCAGTATGAATATCAGCAAAGGCTGTAAAGTGCTTGTGCAAGTACAGAATCAGGGATTGCAATGTCAAACAGTGGAAGGGGAGTAATTGCTAAACATGGAAAAAGAATTATAGGGGAGGATAAATATTAAAATCTATCTGGCACTTTTAAGTAGCGATAATCCAAATGGATATATAGTTGACTGAGCTTCTGGAAGTTAATGCACTCTTCATACCTCTGATTTCAGCTGAGTTCTCAGTGTAGTCTGTCTTCTTTTCCCATCCAGCTTTACTGCATATAAATTCTGTTACCCAGGGAAGATTTTTGCTGGAGAATTATGCTGGCAAAAAGACATGTGACACTTTTTGACTAAGTGTTGAGTGTAAAGCTGTTCAACACGCCCACTGAAGGAGATGGCCATATTTTAGCAGAGTGAGTAGCATTCTGGGTTGAAATCCCCAAGATTGTTCAGGATAGAAGACAAATGCATACAGTACTTACAAATTTGATCGTACTCTGATGCCTTTAAACTTTGTTTTGGTTCTGTTTACCGTCTTCTCCCTCCTAGCTTCTTTCTGAATTAGGATTTACGGAACAAGCACCAACTCTCAGAAGTGTGCCCAGGTTGTTAAGTTCCTAAACAAGATAAATTATGAAGGATCCATAGAGAATGAAGATACTTTTTTTCCTAGATGTTAAAATAAAACAAAACATATACATTATGTAGTCTGTCTTTATTACTTTTTATTACTAGACATAATTCACATGCATAGGAATACATACAATTCTTTTGTAGAATCTGGTAATCTTTTGGTCCCAAACCGAAACAGATACACATTTTATACATGTAAGCTACATGTTTAAAAAGAAAAGTAATAAAATATTATTTCAACTGTGTATCTGTACCTACTAAGGTCTTGTCAGTGATTTTATTTGTGTGTTCATTCCATACCCATATGTCAAGTTCCTGGAAGTACTGCATTCTATTCTTCACAGTGAAATACATTAGTAAATATTGGCAAAATGAGAGTGCAGATGCAGTGATTTGTTTTTCTGTTATTATGTATTTTTAATGTTAATATATTGGTTTACTTTTAGAAGGTATTCATTGTTGTTACAAAAATTGCTATTGCTTGGCTTTATACATTTAACTCCTCTGTTTACTGTCCTAGATCTACATTAATGCCAGTCATGCCAGGTGATTGTTTCCTGCTATTTTCTATGTTTGTACTAATTATTGTAACATGAGTCTTTAAAATATATACTTTCCTCATCCCATTCTATTCTTACTAGTATTGTTCATTAAAAATACAAGTACTTTTCTTCAAAATGTTCAAGATGTTTTATTCTGAGAATGTGGGCCTGAAGATGTGGTTCACACATGGGAAACTCAGTATCCTTTTAGTGACTTTAACTCAGAGCCGTTTTTAGAATTTTAATCCTAATCTCCCTGTTTCCATTTGTACAGATAATGAAAGCTACTGAAAGGAACTGAGATGGTACCTTTAGAAACAAAACACACAAATTGTGCCTCAGATCCCTCCTGTGGCTTGCTTGGATCAACTTGTGATCATTTAATGCCCTAGTTCTGAATGTCATTCAAACCCTCATTTTTATTATGTTCAAATTTATGCTAGCAACCAGTGTTGCCTTTACAGAGAGAAGACCACTTTATGCAAGCATCAAAGCCAGGTGATGGATTATCACTACATCTAGAGCTTTTGTCATAAAGCAGATTAAGAAGACACTCCAAAAAAGTGTCTCGTAGAGATATACAAAACATATATATGTTATTACCTGCTTAATGTTATACATCTTAAACAGAAGCTGTACCTACAGGAACAATTGTTTCATTGTGATATCCATGCTTCTTCAGTGTTATTGATTAGTGTGCATTATTGTATTTTATGTCCCCTCATTCAGATGTTATATCTTCAAATTGTCCTCTCATTGCATTTTTAATAAAAATGCAGTTCTGTGTTTGCTTTGTGTTTTGTGGTTTTGGGTTGGTTGGTTTGTTTTGGTTTTGTTTGATTTTTTTTGCTTCATTTTTTGCCTTTTTTGTTTGTTTGTTTTTATTGTTTTGTTGTTTTTTGTTTGTTTTTTGTTGGAGTGGGGTTTGTTTTTGTTTTGTTTTTTTTTTTTTTTTGGGGGGGGGGGTTGTTGTTTTTTCCTGAGTAGTAAAGCTATGAAGTGTATTTAGGCACAGTTTTGTCATGAGAAGATATCTTTTTAAATTGTGTTAAGGCAATTAAAAGGATAGCAATTTAGTTTGCTGAAACCTGAGGCAGCATAGAAAAAGTAGCTGTGAAAAAAAGAGAGTTCAGCTAAGCAAGTTTGAAAATATACAGGTGACTTAAATAGCATGAACCACACAAGCAGTTTTGCAGAAAGACTGGAAGGTTGCCACATCCACGTATATAGGCAGACCACAGTTTTCAGCTTTAGAAGGTCAGAGACAAATAAACCTTGAGCCCTGGATTTGTGCATACACAGATGACAGTTGTCTTCTGAAGGAGATGTTACAAAAGAGAGGACAATGTCAAACTGGTATCAGTCTGACAGTGCAGTTCTGGCCAAGCTACTTGCTTTCTTTTTAAATTTGTCAGTGTCACAGCATGCAAGTAAAATGTAGTCCACTCATACTGAACAGCGATGTATGGGAGCAGGCTCAGTAATACAGTGAAAAGTATTCAGGATGCATACACAGTCACAGGTTGTATTTGTGTAGTGTGGGAAGTTAATAGCATCACTCCCTTACTCCTTTCCTCTGCCCTCCGGCTAGAGCTGCATCCAAAGGTGGAATAATCTTATGGATTAATGTAGTTTTAGCTCTTTAAAAATTAGACAGTTAGTCTGAGCTAGGTGCATAGTTTCCTCTCTAAGCAGTGAAAAATGAAACAGACAATTCCTCTTTCATACTTGGCCTTAGTGCAAGAAATCAAAAAGTTGGAGTTAATGAAACAAAAAAAACCCCAAACCCTTCACGACCTGCAGAAGCTGGTAATCAAAAATTTGCAAAGGAGCTATATATACCTGCAGCACAAAACCCATGAGAAACCAAAAGAGAATGGAAAAAAAATGGGCAGCAACTGAAATTTTTCCTACTGATTTAAAAAGCAACCTAAATTGAGATTATACACCATCATCACCCTTCCACACCTCTTTCCAATGTTCTGGGAGCTCTAAATTGGTCAAAAGAATTTCTTTAACACATATGACAGAAAAAACTGAATTAATTCCTGAGATTAACATTAAAGGTCCTGGAGAAAGGATTTTTGGGGGCTGAAAAACAAGCACCTGTGTCTTGGAAGAGACAGAAACCTATTGGCACTTGTACCATTAACATTTTTATATGTCTGAATTTCTTGTAAATTAAGAAGCTCTTTGTGTGCCCATTAAAAAAGTGTGTTGAACTCATTCTAGCATCTCATGGGTTTGTCTTAAAAAAAAATCTGTAATTTTCTTAGCATTCTACTAAATTCATAAAAAGGCCTGAATTTGCTTATTAAGAGCTTTACTTTGTTGGCAGGAGTAGATTTATCATAACACTCTGAACTCACATTTTGGGAATTAATAGAGATCAAGTACTGTTATACTAACTTGACCTGTTAATTATTTACTCCAATAAAAGCAATGCTTATAGAAGAATCTTCCTTCTCATCTAGGTATCATCAAAACTGATAGGCAGTTTTTGCTTGGCAAAATTCTTCACTGGAAAATCATCACACATTAGTTGCCCCCAGTTTAACATTCTGGGATGCCTTTGTGCACACTCTCAACACAGACTCTCCAAATAAATGTATTTTTCTCTCTGTATCAGTTGCATTAATTCATTCTGTTCTCAAGCTGCTGTTTGACACCCTGAACAGTGCACAGGAGGGATCTGCAGGCATTGGCCACAGCAGGTTGCAAGCAGATTTGCCAGTGTGGGGGTGTCCAGCAGTTGCTCTGACATATCCTGTTTGGCTTTTTTTGACCATCTCAGACTTGCTAGGAGTTTCCTGAAATATGTTATATGAGGACTATATGCAAAGGTATCATCTAGGAAGTATTTCTAGACAGTATGTGCCCTGAGCAGCTGAGTATCTGGAAATCTGCTTCTAGTTAAACACTCAAATTACTCAGTGAAAGGGATAAAAAGCATTTCCTGAGAATTAGGTCTTTCAGTATGAGGGACATTCCTTCCAAGTCAAATGAAACTTCAAAGTATTTCTTATTTGATTTCTAATAAATGTTTAATGTTTAAAATAACTTTGTACTCTTGGACATACTGATTGTACAATTGCAAGGAGTATAGTTTCCCCCTGTAGTCAGCACTGGTGAGGCCACACCTTGAGTATTGCGTTCAGGTCACTACAATAAAGACATTGAGGTCCTGGAGTGGGTCCAGAGAAAGGTAACACACCTGGTGAAGGGTCTGGAGAACAAGTCTTATGAGGAGCAACTGAGGGAACTGAGGTTGTATAGCCTGGAGAAAAGGAGGCTAAGGGGAGACCTGACGGCTCTCTGCAATTATCTGAAGGGAGGTTGTAGAGAGGTGAGTTTTGGTCTCTTACCATTACTAAGGACAAGTGACAGGACAAGAGGAAATGGCCTCATGTTGCCCCAGGGGAGATTTAGTTTGGATATGAGAAGAAACGTCTTCATTGAAAGAGTTATCAAACACTGGAATAGGCTCCCCAGGGAGGTAGTTGAATCCTTATCCTTGGAGATGTTTAAAAGACACATAGATATGGTGCTAAGGAGGTTAGCACCACACATGGTGAAGTTACATAATGGTTGGACTCGATGATAATAAAGGTCTTTTCCAACCAAAGTGATTCTATGATTGTATAATGGAGTATGATTTCTATTGTAATCACTGGAGTTACACACGTTTCAATATGGACCAGAATGGATTTTATTTCTAGCATCAACTGTGGTTTACTGTCAGTTTGTTTTGCTTTGTTCTTTTTTGCTTCTCAAGCAGACCAAGTGTGAGATTCAGTTCCCAAATATGCCATCTGTAGGGAGCTTAAGTTCTCTATGTGGTCAATGAAGTACAGAAAGTAATTCGGCTTATCTATCTGAAGAAGACACCCAGTGGTTAGTTATTGAATTGTTTTCTACATTTCATTAACTGCAATAGGTTAGCCTCTGAGCTCTCTTACAGGTATCTATGGTAGGTGTCTAAAACCTGAACTTAGTCCCACCCACAGTCTTTCTACTTGTGACAAAACTTTGTGAGGAGGAAAACTGCAGTTTGCTGTTCTAGCATTTCATGTTGCAGTGAACGTAAGCAAATAAGCACTAGCAGCAATAATTTGAGCTGTTACTTCTATAGCTTTTTAGTTTGCTCTGAAGATTGTGAAATGTTGAGGCTTTTAAACAACCTCTCTACAGATAATATAATTCTGTAGTTTCAGATGTAGTTTCAAAGAAAAGGGAAAAACCCTCCAGCAATACGTTAAATTGCTGTCTCTTGACCTGCTAGATAACATTCTCAAACCTTCTGAAGATTCATGAAGTTCAAGGATTGCTCTTAAAATACAAGAAGAAATTGGTGTTGCAAAAGAAAAAATCAAAAAATCCTACTTGACAGTTCTTATTACATAGTTAGACATAAGTGACTAAATGTGAACTGGCATGAGATAACTATGTTTATGGGTTGTTGGTTGTTTTTTTTCTCAGTCATTAGACATGACAGGATGTTATCTCCAACTGTGAGATGGAAGGTAATTCAGTTTTCACAGAACCTTTATGTAATGCTGATTGGATTAGTATTTAAGATACGTGTCATGTCTTTTGTAGGACATGACATACTTACTGCTTTTATTTATGATTTGCTACCTTCTGGGTATTCCCAGGTGTGATAGGTCCAGAAAGATACTTGCAATGAATAGTGGAAACCACTCTCTGCAGTTTTCAGATTTGAGTACTATCTTCTGCATTTTCTTTGGCATTTTGTAGACTACATAGTCTTTAAACCATAAAGGTAAAATATAAATAATAATAAAAAGGTAAAAAAAAAAATAATTTGCTATCACAGAAAACCCGCAAGGTCAGTTTGGAAATATGCAAGGAAAAGCACTTTATGAAACAGTATTTGTAAATGGAGGGGAAAGAAGATTCAAACTCAGCATTTTTCTGATAGATGTGTAGCAGATAAATAACTAATCACAGCTTCATGATCTTATTAAGAGTTTTGAAATACCCAATAGCATGTATAGGGGGGGCATAATCGTTAACTCAATATTTTCATTTCAGAAAAAGAAAAAAAAAACTCAGCTGAACTCTTCCCTCTGGTAAATTTATTTCTCAACATATCATTAATCAAGGAGAATCAAAATTTCTATCCTGTTTCATGTCCAGGGTGATTTTAGTGAAGTAAAGGCTTGTGGAAATAGCAATTCTCAGTAATCCAAAAAGCAACATGTGTAGAGAGAATCTGTCCCCTATTTCGGATACGGAACTTTAATTTTATGCTCGTTTATATTTTCATGTTTTCAGATGTTTATTTATGGAATTATTAGGCATTACTTATTTATGGGTAATTTAACCTACAGACTTTATTAGAATTCCAATTACCAGATTTTTTTTTTTTTTTTTTTTTTNCTTTTTTTTTTTTTTTTTTTTACAGCAGTGCCTGGCATGTCAAAACATTTACATGCTGCTAACATGACTGCATCAGACTTATAAAACCAGAGGTATTTTATTATGTACCGCATGAGAGTTCCACTGGAAACTTAGCAGACCACAGAAAAATCTTCCCTGAGGCTATCTTAGCTCTGGAAGCATTTTAAGCCTTTTAAGACATTCTTAGTAGCAGTCTTGCCTTTCTCTTGTTATGAAAACCTCATCAGTTTTCTAAAGAGAGTAAGTCAAAATGCATTTTTCTATATGTTGTGATGAGAAATAGAGTTAAACCAAATTTTTAAAATTCTTTACGGAAAGAGTTAGTGTCTCTTTCAGATAGGATAGGGTGGATTTGTCTGACTTAGGTGGGTGTCGTGGTAGGCCTAAACAGGCCTCTTGGGCTTGTACATGTCCTGGCTTATGCAGACATGTTTTTCTGCTCTCTCTCCTTCTGTTTTGGGGAGAGAGCAACCGCGGGAAAAGGGACAAAGGACCTGGCACCACTAAGTCTGGGGTCCAGGGTCTGTCCATCACCTGTGGTTGCTAGGGGGCACATGATTGCCTTGTGCAGGGCCCGTGATCTGCCCAAAAAAGGATAAAGCAAGCCTATGGCTTCACCCAATATGGCCAAATCTTNTCTCACAGTACCTAATTACCCCTCCCCGACAGTGGGACATGTGTGCACCTTTGCCTTTCACATTCTTGAAAGCCCCCATGAACTCTGCAACAGAAACAAATAAGGGCTCAGCAAGGCTGTTGCAGTTGGTTTTCACTGACAGAGGCACTAGCTAAGCTATATTGATGAAATTTCAAGTGGGTCATCTCAAAGAATTAAAATCATAGAGAAATTCAGTGCATGGTGGGATTTTGGTCCACTGGTGAGTCTGGCAGAGATCGAAACAAGTTTCTCACTTCTTTCCTAACATTAATCAATGAGAAGATGTGTCAGGAGGCTGAAATGCTTGATTTTTCTGGCCTAGGGAACAGACTAGTGCAAGTCCTAGCAGCTGGACCCTAATGCATTTGGATGGCAAATAAAGGATCTTTGCTTACAAAAGATGTGTCGATAATCTGGTGGACTTCAAAGAAAGGGCTACTGTCAGTATATAAATGGAAATACCAAAACAGCTTTCTTTTTGTGCTTTGGAACAAAAATGGACAATATCTTCTCAACAACAACAAGTCTGCTTCTGGCACTGTATTCTAGTACCTCATTACTGACCAAACACATACTCAGCACACTTGAGAGAGTTTTCCTTATTGTTATGATTGATTCTCAGAAAGCAGGGGACCTACCTTTACATTTAATTGTATTTCCTAGAATTTGGAAATGTTCCTGTCCTCATGCTGGAGGAAAGGAGACCACCATTTTGAGGTGTCTCAAGCTTATCGTGCAAATGAATGACTCACTTGATACCAAATTTTTAAAAGTGAGTCATGGTTTTATTTATAAGGAGTAGGTGGGAGGATATGAGAACTCCTCAAGTCCCCTTAGGCTTTAGGAAAACCACACTGAAAATAATTTTTAGTTGTCTGATCTAGGCAAGTACTGGCACTGTCCATTTTTTCACAATACCTCAATAAACTATCATTTTTACTTAATGTTTTGTAAATTTGGAGAAAAAAAAAGGAGGGAAACATGGCAAACTGACATGTAGTAAAAGTGGCAAAAAAACGATTTTGCAGTCACTCGGCACCCCTTTTTCAGACTGACTTGGAAACAGATTCAGCTCTGATAAGGAGCTGAATTCCAAACCATCTGTGAATCCTCAAATTTGCACACCCACAGTGGAAAATGGGTATAATTTGTTTCTATAGCTGCTTATGGGATCTGGCAAACTCGTTTTTCTCTTTCAGTTGCTTCTCTATCTACATCCGTCTTCTCATATGCATTTTCTCTGAATTTTTGACCAGTAAGAAGAGGAAAGAAGCACCATCTGTTCTTAAAAAGCTCTAAGTTTGATTTCTTCTGCTGTTAATCAGCAGCAAATCAGACGAAAGTACAGCATTTGGTATTCCTCAATTATAGTGTATCTACCAGCAAATGTGAGCAAATCTAAATGGATCAGTTTTGTTACTAAACTAAGTACGGCATGACTACTGTGGGATTGTCGTTTAACTACTTTATAAATACATTGTCCAATCCGGATTATTTTTATCCCAAGGACACAGTTAACTGTCATCCAACTATATTTACATATTTTTCTTTTTTTTCCTGATATTTCATTTGGAGCATTTACCTAGGTGTATTTTATGTAACTCTCTATAGTCCAAAAACCTTCTTCCCCCAACAGTAGTATTAATTGCAGCAGGTAGAAATCACTGTAAAAATAGTGAAGATTCTTTTCTTTCTCTTTACAGCTATTGGACAGACTGGTCTAAAGTAGTATGTAACAGATTTCACACTGTCTAATTATAAAAAAAATGTTTTGTTGTAAGACAGCATTGCTGTTAAAACTCCACCTGACCAGCTAGAGCAATAAATATATTAGTATATTAGTTAGTTTTATCTTATGAGCATTAGGAATTCATAAGTCTCAGTGACCGTGGGTCATTTGATGCAGATGAGTCAAAATAATTCAGTAGTGTTCATGGCTTCATCAAGGAATCTGATAAAAATTGCTCTTCGAATCTGAGTAGTCTGCTGAGTTTTGTGCTATGGCATTTGAAGACTGAAAATGTGTGTGTATATAGAATACACATTACTCCCCTTGTGAAAATGGAGGAGTAAATCTTAGCAGTGTTTTGTCATGACTCAGTCTTAATTTCGATCCTCTGCTTTTACTGCTACAGCATATTCTATCTTTTTTTCAAGCCAATACAAATAAAAGCAGCACAGTCAACCCCTGGTTTCTGATGTTATGACAAACCCCAGAGAAGGCCCATTATTCTATCTCCTTTCAGTGAGCAGTAGCCAAAGGAGAAATTTCACCCTAAGTGGTTTTTTCGCTGGAATCTCCAGATGGTCTGGTGTTACAGTGCTGCATCTGACGCACTGACAAATAGGCTGTCAGGGAAGACTTTTCCTGTAATGTACACTGTGAAACTAAACCATCTATTTGTTGATATACATTGTTTGAAGTGTATGCAGTTTGCCATGAGACATCTTGAGAAGGTGACATATCTTTGCTTCTATGTGAATGCAATCCTTCATTGAAGTAAAACTGATGTGGTTGATACACCGAGCTGTCATGTGCTAGTAGTGAAGTAGATATGAAGAACTAAACAAAAGTATTTGTCATCTTTTACAGGGTGATATCTGCTCTGTGTAGCCCCTCTAGAGATTTTCTAAGGTGAGGAGTCTGGATGTAAATAGCTGAGCCCACCAAATTTTGGTAACCTACCATTAACTAAAAGAACAGCCATGGTGATCTCCCTAAATGTTCAATAATAGAAGAGGAAGAGCACAAAGAACACTTTCTTACCCAGCTTGTAGAAATGATATTCAGCTCCTCATTTGATTGTAGACTACTGCAGGACTGTTGATTCAGACCTGTAATTTAGAAGTCTAACTAAAGTGCAGGCCTAATCAGAGTCTTACCCTATTAAAGGCCACTTGTCTGTATTTGATGGCAGAGCTTCAGCTGAAATGATTTCATTTCCCTTATATTACTACTGCTGTTAATTGTGACCACAGAAGTCTTCATGTTGCTGACTAATCGACGTGATGAGTAATTCATTTAAAAAAAAAAATTCATACTTCTTTTCTAGGCTTTGTTGTTTTGAACTCAGTCCTAGTTCAGCATGATCAGTATAGAGCTCCATTAATGGAGTGTAAGGTTCTATTATTTAGCAGATAATTCAGCTTTCAAACTACTTCATTCACAAACCATGTGCATATCATTGGTACACTGCAGAATAAGATAGTTTACTAGGAATAGGTATACATTTATTTTATGTGTGTGATATTCTAACAGAAGGATGTGTTTCTTGAAAAGGCAACATAAAAGATAAAACTAAAAGCAGTCTTTCACTGCTATGTCTACATACAAGGGGGCGGGTTTTAAGATTAAGAATAATAGACACATTCTAGATGTACCCAAACAGAATCTAAATACTGCTATACTTACCAGAAGCTTACCACAAAGAAATTTTATTGCTTCATTTCACTCATTATACAAGTAAAAAGAAATATATGCCCTAATTTCTTACCATATGTTTAATTGTGGTTGAACAATGAAGCAGTTTCAGAAGTTTGGAGTTCATTGTCCAGAATAGTTTTGAGAGAAACCCTGTAGTTTCCAAGGTTAGTTTATAAAGCTAAGAACTTGGATATCTTTTTGTTTAGATTTATTTTCAGGTCCTTTAATTACGAATTAATATCTATGAATAGATAACTTACATGGCTTTGTTTGAATAGGGTGAACTGCTGCATGTTCATTACAGCTTTTCATAATACTTCGGAGTATCAGTACTTTTGGCATCACTTTTTGCCCATTCTTTTTCCCGTTGTCCTAGTCTGTTCAATTAATTTGTTATTGCAGACAGATTCTGCTACCATTCAGTATGGTAGTTTGGATGCCAGCAACAGTGACTGAAACATAAAGGCTAACAGCAAAACAACTTAGTGTGACTTACTGTGTGTACTTTACATAGAGAAATGACCAAGTCAACAAGTAAACTAAACATGTAAAATAGACTACTTCGATTCAAGCAGACAAGGAGATGAGTGGGAATGAGGTGGGCAAATATAGTTTGCATATAAATAGTGCTACTGTCCTTGTGTTAGTATAGAAGTGCCTCAGAAAAATAGGAATTTGCCAGTCGGGCTGGCAGCAGGTCACTTTCTCAACTACGTATCAGCTGCTGACTGTGTGATCTAAAACATTAGAGAGCGACAATTTATTTAGATAGACCAAATTTGTATCAGTGCAATTCATTTAATTTTGAGAAAAAGGCTAAGATCATAAATCTTTTTAAAACCTCACAGATTTGGAACAGGATTATAGACATTAGGGGATGCTGAGTGATGTGTGTGCTAGAGAGGAATCTTTTACTGCCCTCGTAAAATTCCATCCAGATTTGGCCAAGTGGCAAAAATTCTAGTTTGCATACGCTCAGCAACAATTTCTGATTGTGAGCTGATATCACTCAGGAGACTTGCCTAATAATCTAAAATAAGAGTGCTTAGTCTGTGCTGTGATCTCAGGAGTGCTACACTCAGACAAAGTGGTGTTAAACATATCTTTAAAGGCTAAAGTACTTTGAAATATTAGGTGTCGGGCACCCTGAATTGGTCATCCAGTGTTGGAAGGAGCCTTTGATACTTCTTTTGTTTTGTTTTTTTTTCTTCTTGCTAGATGGAAATTCATTAAATTCTAACTTCACTTAATAGGTGCAGAGGAAAAAGAAAAAGTCTTTTCAAACAGTCCCCTGCTATACAGATAGTCACTCTAAAATCCTTCAATTTATGGCTAATTGTGCTATCAAAGTAGGTCTGAAAAATATGCAATAAATAAGGCTCCATATTAAGCAATTTAGGTGAAGAAAAGTACTGGATAGTCATTTAATGAGCAAAGTATGCACTGAGTAGAATAAGATCTATATAGGAGAAAAATGTATATGCAGTCATACTATGCATTTAGAACATAGCAACTTAATGTTGCCCTTTCCTTGCTCTATAAGGCATGACTGGAAGCTTAAATAAAACTTAACATACTTTCCAAGTCTTTAATACAGTATGAAGTATAACCTTTAAGACCGTGTTGTATTTCCTTAAGTTGAATACAAGTTGTATTTCCTCAAGTGTTGTATTTCCTCAGTTTGAGTATAGGCCTTGAGCACAAGCCCTATGAGGAGGGGCTGAGGGAGCTGGGATTGTTTAGCCTGGTGAAGAGGAGGCTCAGGGGAGACCTTCTTGCTGTCTACAACTACCTGAAGGGTGGTTGTGGCCAGGAGGAGGTTGCTTTCTTCTCTCAGGCAACCAGCACCAGAACAAGAGGACACAGTCTCAAGCTGTGCCAGGGGAAGTTTAGGCTGGAGGAGAGGAGAAAGTTCTTCACTGAGAGAGTCATTCCCCACTGGAATGGGCTGCCCGGGGAAGTGGTGGAGGCACCGTCCCTGGAGGTGTTCAAGGCTCGTTTGGACGTGGCACTTGGTGCCATGGTCTGGTCTTGAGGTCTGTGGTAACGGATTGGACTTGCTGATCTTTTAGGTCTCTTCCAACCTTGGTGATACTGTGATACTGTGATACAATGCATGACATTAAACATGCTAATGTGTGCTAATGTATGCTAATATAAAGACAAGTATGTGAACATACACACACACCAAAAAAACCTCTTAAAATATAGATATTTGTAAATATCTAGATATTTTGTTACTTTGTTGTATGCTTTTAAAGCATTACCAAGTTTCTGTTTTGATTAGCTATTCAAGGGAAGTTAATGTAGCAGAATAGATTGGCCCATGTTTACCTATGCTCTTTCTTTAAAATGTGAATATCTGAATACTCACATGTTATTTGAATGACTCAGATATGGCTTTGGTTAACATTGAAAGATAGGTTAAAAGAACCCAATTCATTCTGGTAATTTCAAAGTTAAAACAAAATATATCTCAAGAAGAGATGAAAAGGATCTTTCTTTGAAAATGATGTTTGCATATTATTTTCCTTCAGACTTAATGAAGAAAAGTCTTGTAAAAATGCAGGGTTTTCCAAGCAACAAAATTTCTCAAGGACTTCTTCAGTTTTTCTTTAAATGTTTCATTGAAGTACCACTGGAAAGGATCAAGTATGATTACAAAGAGTTAAAACATAGCTAGGAAATTCAGCCCTGTATTTTGCTAACATTTCATCATCTGATTATGCAGTACATACTGTATCTTTAATGCTTGCCTTTTAATCCATTTATAGCTATTTTACACAGGAAATGGCAGACTGGAACATTAAGATGTAAGAAATTAGGAAAACACACAATAGTAGGGGAGCTTAGAAAGCAATAAAGATGAATTTAGGCGAAAACCCAATAAGCACATTGTAAAAATAGGTCATTTCTTTTAATCTGTCATTACAATGAGAAAGAGATTAATTCAGTGTTTGGAACATCAGCCAAATTGTTCGTATCCACAGAGGACATGAAAGCGAAAAGTCATAATTATCTATAATATAAGTAGGAGTATTGCAAATAGTAATATCATACAAAAGGTGTACGGATTGTGTAAGTACATAGATACGCAGATAAATCACAGAATCACAGAATTAACCAGGTTGGAAAAGACCTCTAGGATCGTCGAGTCCAACCTATCACCTAACATCTTTTAATCAACCAAACCATGGCACTAAGTGCCTCGTCCAGTCTCTTTTTAAACACCTCCAGGAATGGTGACTCTACCACCTCCCCAGGCAGCCTATTCCAATGGTAAATCACTCTTTCCATGTAGAACTTCTTCCTAACATCCAGCCTAAACCTGCCCTGTCACAGCCTGAGACTGTGTCCTCTTGTTCTGTCACTGGGTGCCTGGGAGAAGAGACCAACCCATGCCTGGCTACTACCTCCCTTCAGGTAGTTGTAGAGAACAATAAGGTCCCTTCTGAGCCTCCTCTTCTCCAGGGTAAACAACCCCAGCTCCCTCAGCTGCTCCTTGTAGGGCTTATACTCCAGCCCCCTCACCAGCCTTGTTGTCCTTCTCTGGACATGTTCAAGCACCTCAACATCATCCATATATTTCAACTCCTAAAATATTGTGTAGTAACTATCTGGCTGTCTGGATTACCATAGCTGGGAAATTACCTAAAACATTCTCTTTGACAAGTTAGTGTCATAAGGATCTAACTGACCTGTAGCATTACCTTCTAAAGACAATACAATGCTTGAACTTGGCAAAAAACCTTAATGATTGATTCAGTGGGCTGAAAATCAGGTGGAATGGTTTCACTCTGATAAGAGTAAATTGTAAACTGTTACTGTGTATTTTTCTTGGCAGCCAAATGGAGATCTATGATGTGAATTCATTGATGAAGTCAGACTATTTTGAAACTTCCTGAAGTTCAATCTCAGTTTTGCTTTTGTATCTGCTGCCTTTGCTTGTCTCTGTAGGGAGTTTGCTACACAACTAAGGCTCCTTAACTACCTGCTTAATTTAAGTGGTGTAGGTTGTTGTCCTTTTTTCCCTACTGTTATAAATTTCCCTCTTTTCCATGCCTTTTGCCTTTCAAAGTTCTTTTTGTCCCTTTTTTTCGCTTGTGCTATCACTTTCCTTTTACTGACCTCCTGTCCTCCTGACACCAGCATTTCATCCTGAGTCAACATTTAGGACTAGGAGATAAAGTTACAAGACGGACTAAGTAATCCAGTTGATTTTGCAGTTTTTTACCTTTTTTAAAATACCTTTTCTTTTAGGTATCAAGAGCACTCTGTACTGGGATATTAGTCTCCTAAGCTTTGTTTTTTCCCTCATTTCTGTTTAGCTGCTCTGAATAGTCTACGGAGTGTTCCCATGATCCTGTACTGAACAGCCATGGAAAGGAAACACAAAAGGGATTTTGAAACTTTCCTGCCTGTTTAGAGATTATAATCTTAGTAGAGGGGAGGGGGCTGGAATGAAAAGCTTACTGATTGCTTTAGCTTCACTAATTATAATCAAACCAAATCTCCTTTCATTCTAGGTTCTTAGAATATACTAAAGTATAAAGGTGATCCTTATCTTGAATTTTTGCCAATGTGCCTTTTGAGGAGACCTGGTATTTGAATTTAGTAGAGGCTGTAGTTCAAAGTGGCTGTTTGGCAGCTGTGGCTGTGTTTCCCTACTTTCTGCAGGATACTATCCCTACTTCCAATGTATTGACACTTTTATGCCAGTGCCATTCCACTGCACGGATCACTGGCAATCAGAGAAAATCCATTCAGATCAAATGAGGTCTCATTCTCTGAATTTACAGTCCATATGACAAGATCAGCATGCACAGAATTAAGCAACCTCTGCCCCACTTCTGAGAGATGGCACATTAATGTATTTTAGACCGTTTAAGTGGTGTTTCATTATTTGGCAGATAGGAAAATGCATATTAAGTTGAGCAAGAATGAATGGATTCAGGGTTTAGGATGGAAAGACTGATGGACCTGGCAAGGAATTTGTTTAGGTAGAGTCAGGTGGGTTGGCAGTAAGTAGAAACGTACTTTAATTTTGGCAGGAGAGCTGTTATGCTCAGGGAATATCATATGTCTTGTTGACTGAGGTGGAAAATTTTGGAGACATCCTCTTGTAAAATTTCTGAAATTATATCACAGCCTTTGTCAAGATGTAAATAATTCAGGATTGCAAAGTCATCTGGAGAGCAAACAGGGAAAGAAAGGAGGGATTTTCTGACAATGACACTTCTCTCATATTCAGAAGAAAATAGTTCCTTGATCCCTTTTATGTAAGGATTGGTATTGTTCAGCAAATGGGGTGATGGTTTTAAATCACAAAACAAAATACTGTGCAAGAAAGAATGAAGCCTGAATTAAAAAAAACTTATTAAAAAAACCAAAACAAAACAAAAAAACCCCAACTAACCAAACAGAAATACGAAAACAACAACAAAAAAACCAAACAAGCAAACAACAAAAAAAAAAACCACCACAAGAAAACCTCAGCAGTTTACTTACTGAAACGACCACTGCTTTCTAACATTCACATTTCATTTGTGCCTTTAATAATGAATGGTGTCTATAAATCACATCTCTTCAGTCTGCTCTTTTCCTTCTTACTTTTGTTTACAAAACAGGTTTCAAGGAATTTTTGGAAGAAAGAAAGAAAGCATAATCGTGAATTAGACCTTACTGTGATTGGACAATGCTTTGGTTTGAACTTTATTGTAAATGTGAAATAGCAAATTCAAAACAACTTTCTGAGTGCATTATTACAGACAAAAGATATGTTTAAACGAGACTTAGAGTTTCATTGGACATCTCTAATGGGGATATATAACATGCTTTAATTATTTTTCCTTTTCATTCTTTTCTTTTTTAGAGTGTTTTTTCTAGACTGCTTACTATGTATTTGGCATTTGATTAAACTTTGTCTCTGATTAATGTGTTCAGAATATTTATTGTTCAATACAATTGTGTTTAGTTTCAACATGCAACTTGGATGGTAGATGTGGCTGACTTCTGAGCTGCCTACTGTATCATCACTTTCCTACCTAAATGAGTGGACTTGGTTGGTCTTAAATACCAGCAGTGGACGATTTAGCTGTTACTCACCAGGTGATGATAATCATAGAATCATGTGTAATGCTTTTTTTCCACACAGAGCAGAAAAATTAATGCTTTCTGTCTATGCTCAAAACCAGTTGAGATCCTCTGAAAAGGATAGTCTAAACATGCCCTCATTGGGAATACACAGTTTTATGTGTATATGCAGGTCTTTATTTTTTAGTATCACTAGTGATCTCTCGTCTGTGTTTCCATGTGTGTGTGACAAAGTGATCTATGTGACTAGAATTATTCCTGCTCCCATTTTCAATGCTTTTGAAACAAGTTAGGCAACAGAAATTTCTTTGGCTAAAGGTATTTAGGAAAGAAGAGTAAACATAAGTGAATAAGATAAGTTAAGATACAAAGGTGTGGGGTTTTCTTGAAGAAATGAGCATCATAGCGGAGAAACTCAGAAGCAGATTATTTTTTTTTCTTTTAGAAAGCTAAAATCTTAACAGTAATATATTTTTTATAATTTATTTCTCTGAAAAAAATGTACATTGAAATACTAACATTAATTAAATAGCAGCATATGATTTTTCAGTCATGTGCTGTACAAACTAAAAATTCCATCGCTCTTTTGTTGTAGAAATTCTTATCATTTAGTGGAATCTGAGTTTCAGAACAGAATAAAGAACTCTGTTTTGTTGCCACTAAATGGGAAAAGGTTTGATTTGTACAGGCAAACTAATCTCTTTTCTCAATCACAACAGATTTTAAAGCTCATTTTACAACTGCTTTCAAGGTATGTATTTCATCAACTTTGAGAATCATTCTATTTTGCTAGTTTTGAAACTACTTTTTATGTACTCCTGCATATTGAATATGTCTGGGACATGATCTTTCAGAGCTTTTTTCCCCCAAGCAATGTTAGAAATTAATAGGGGAAAATATGCAGCTTCATTATGCACTCCCTAAATATTTTGATGTACTGACTCCAGTTGTTCAGGAATACTTGGTTAGACTACTTCTTCTGTTAAAAAAAAAATTATGTTTTCTATGTAAAACTGAAAATACTCCTTTTCAAATTATTTTTCTAATTAAAGAAGAATAGAGTTTCCATTTTCCAGTCATGTCTGACAGAGTAAATAAAATTAAATAGAATTTATCTGTGCCAGCTGTTCTACAGTCATGTTTCATACTGATTATGATGATTTCAGTCTTGTGGTGTGCAAAATGTTGCCTAGTCAGGTTTATTTTCTTCAAAAAGAACACAATGTTGTAAAATCGTTAGACACAAACCTCATGAAATTAGTTGAGGATTCAGCTTTGTTCAGAGACTACTCAGTAGAGAAAATATTGTGCATGGCAATGTTGTTTGAACTCATTTACAAAGAAAATCCATACTGATTTCTTAAAGAGGTCAAATTTAAATTGCAGGCAAGCAATTTATTATGATGTGAAAAGCACAGACATGAGTCTTGTAAATTATAATTGTTGAACAATAAAGGTTTCTTCTTGATGCACCTACAGCACTACATTTTCTTTAAAAAATTATCAGCCTCAGTTGCTAAAATCAAAGTTATTTATTTTAGTGCAAACTGGATAGCTTTTATGAACATCTTTCATAAATGTTATGGAGGTTCAATGAAATATTCCTGGTTGGGGTGGGGTGGGGGGTGGGAACAAAGTAAAGTGAGTGAAATGTTATGTAAATTGAAATGAAAGGTGTTGATACTGGGATTTAATCTATTTTTTTTCCTTGGTTTTTTTCAGTCTCTGCTTAGGGAAGTAGAGTGCCTGTGGATTTCCCAGGTTGCAGAGATGATGATTTAAGTTTAGGATTATATTTTGTTTCTCTTAAAAGAAAAAACTTTGGCACTATAAACATGCTGTTAGCTTTGGTATATCTCTCTTACAAAGGCTTTACCTAAAAATACCTCTTTCTTTTCCATGATTATGTAAAATAATTGAATACCAATATTTATGGAATATCACAATTTTTAAACAAATGTGGTGTTGCAGAATGAAACCTGACATATGTAACACTAATTTTTCAAAATCAAACACTTGAAAACCATGATGGAACATCTTATGGCTTTACTGCAATTCCTTACAAGCATTCGAGTAACACGTGGCTCACAGAGGAAATGATGAGTTGGCCTGACAACTCCTATCCAATACACCTTTATAACCATTTTCAGATAAACACCTATTTTAATTTCTGATTTTTAGAAAGTGAATAGCAATGAGCCTGCAAAGCAGAGTAGTCTGTTCTTTTATATACAGCTGTATGAGATAGTGTCATAATACTGGCTTGGAGCTGCATCGTTTTCTGTATTCAAGTATTGAGTGGAAGGATGAGGAAATATATTAGGTGCAGATAAGAGAGACATGTTTTAACTCACACTGAAGAAAGTGAAAATTTGACTTAAATCAAGACTGACCCTGCTAAGATGTTCTTCATGACACATTTCTTCTGCATCACCTTTTACTGCCTGGATCTGCAAGGCCTTGCACACATGAGTGGTTTCACTAAACATGACAGGACGGCTGGAAGAGTTGGCAGACCCAGAGCCATTAGGTGTCATAGATCCCTGGCACGGCAGTGAAACCACTGAAGTGTCAGGGGACATCAGTAGTTCAGACCTTAAAGCCTCCTTCCAAGTTGCTTTCATATTGTTTTATGTATTTTAAATGTATTGGGTTTTTTTCCTTGTCATACTCAAAACCTGTGAAAGTTGCTTTCCTCTCTACCCACTTCAGCTTTCTTACTCTGTCTCCTTACTTTGCTTGAGGGAATAAAAACAGTGTACGAAAAAGTACACTGAGTACAGTCTCTGATACTATATATATAGCAAATAAGGCGGTAAAAGAAGCTGCAGATTTTTTTGTGTGTTTAATCAGGTGAGCTATGCTAAGAAGTTTTATCTCTGGCCATTCCAAGCACGGCTGTAACATAATTATTTCACAGTGCATGCTTAGTGAGCACATCCACTGTACTAGATGCCACCATGGCTTTTTTTGAGTGGGATTAATAAAGATAATACTACCATGTAACTTTTTGCAGAACTTAATAACTATTATAAATAGAAGTCAATATTGATGTAGTTTCTTCCATTATTTGTATGGGCAGGAATAACCCCTATCCAGAAATTGAATCCGGGAGATCAGGGCTGTGTCTCAAGACTGAGTGAGGTGATTCTGCCACTTTGCTCTGTTGAGACCTCATCTGGAGCCCTCAGTACAGGAAGGGCATGGACCTGATGGAGTGGGTCCAGAGGAGGGCCACAAAAATTAACAGGGGATTGGAGCACCTCTGCTGAGCTCTGTTGTTAAGCCTGGAAAAGTGGAGGCTCTGGAGTGACCTAATAGCGCCCTTACAGTACCTGAAGGGGACCTACAAAAAGGATGGAGAGAGACTGTTTGCAAAGACCTGTAGTGATAGGACAAAGGGCAATGGCTTGAAACTAGAGAAATTTAGACTGGATGTTAGGAGCAAGTTCTTTACCATGATGGTAGTGGAATACTGGAACAGGTTGCCTGGGAGCTGGTTGAGGCCCTATCCCTGGAAATATTCAAGGTGAGACTCAACAGGGCTCTGGGCAACCTGATCTAGTTGAAGATGTCCCTGCTGACTGCAGAGTCAACTGGACTAGATGACCTTCAGAGGTCCCTTCCAACCCAGACCATTCTGTGATTCTGTTATTCTGCGATTCTCAGTGAAAGGCTCCAAGGGGTCTAGTATTAAAAAAAAAAGAGAAACAAACAAAACAAAATGAAGCCAAAACCAAAGCAGTTGATTCTTTGGGAATAAGATAAATTTAGAATTATTGAGTTATTCTGGGTATAAAATACTGAATAATTCTCCGATTTTGGTGTCAGCTTGGTGTTTGATTAATCTCACACTTAACATCTTACATTAGGATACACAAGATGAAAGCTGTTGTGTATATATATAAGGGCCCCTCACTACAAGAAAGACACTGAGTTGCTGGAACATGTCCAGAGAAGGGTAGTGAAGCTGGTGAAGAGTCTGGAGAACCCTTATGAGGAGCAGCTGAGGAAATTTGGGTTGTTTAGTCTGGAGGAGTCTGAGGGGAGACCAAATTGCCTTCTTTGACTACCTGAAAGGAGATTGGTCTCTTCTCTCTAGCATTACATGATAGAATGACAGGAAATAGCCTGAAATTGCACCAGAGGAGGTTTAGATTGGATATTAGGAAAAAATTCTTCACTGAGTGGTCAGGCATTGGAACAGGCTGCCCAGGGAGGTGGTAGAGTCACCGCCCCTGGAGATGTTTAAAAAACATATAGACATGGCCCTTTGGGACATGGGTCATGGGTCATGATGATGTTAGTTCAGTGGTTGGACTCAATTATCTTGGAGATCTTTTCCAAATGAAACAAGTATATGGTGCTATAAGATAGCATCTATTGAGAAGAGATATTTAACTTTCTAAATTGGCCAATTTTGCAATGGAATGAGAAAAGTATTTCTAAAATTGGATTTTTTTTTTTTTAATGTTTTAAATGCTTTACAAAGAGATAGTGCAGTGTCATATTAAGTCCAGTGTTCTTTGTTTGCTTCGTTCTTCCAGTGAGAACAACAGTTTAAAGTCTTTGTACTATTGGTGATGGTGATTTTGCAGTAGCAGCAATGCAGAAGGAAATTAAGGTCCCCATTGATATAGCTGGACATTGATTGGCTGAGAATATTTCTAACATTTTGTTAACCTGGTCATTGTTGTGGTAGGCCTAAACAGGCCTCTTGGGCTTGTACATGTCCTGGCTTATGCAGACATGTTTTTCTGCTCTCTCTCCTTCTGTTTTGGGGAGNATAACATTGCAAAGAGCCTGTTACTATTGTTACTATTGTTATTATTATTATTAAATGGTGGTAGGGGGTGGTGCAAGTTCCGATTAATATTAATAAATTATATATTAATATTTTTATAATATCATCTCGCAGTACCTAATTACCCCTTCCCCGACACTCATGAACCTCACCTTGTTGTGCTTTGATGAAGCTTTTAACTGACACCGTATTTAAGAGCTGGGAAGAGCAAGTAACAGAGTTTTTATTTAAACAGATCTACAGTTTGAGAATGCCCTGGTAGAGAAAGCTTTTTCTGCATGGTGTTAACATTCAACGAATTTTGCTCTTTTCCTTCCCCTATACAAGGAGTGGACTTCACCACTTCTTTTTTCATGAAATATTTCCAGAGTGTCTTTGTTAAATGAAGTCAGTTCAGTGGATATTAACAGAAAAACAAATTCACAAAAGTGAAAATATTAGAGGTGGAGTGCAAAATCAACTCAATCCCCTTTTGAGAGGCAATTAGTGATTAAATCTGTATGCTGCACAGAACTTTCTTTTGCTGTGCTTGCTGAGAAGCATTTTGTATTGTGGGTTTGTATGATTGTGCATCAACCTAGCATTTGCATACCCTTCTTGAAAACAGATTTGCACACTTTCTAAAGACTAAGTATTGGCTGTTCTCAGGTTTGAACCATGCCTGAATGAATCGAGGATTTTTAATCTGTTTTTTTGAGTGTTAAAAGAAAAATGCAGACATTAATTGAATGCCCGTTCTTGCATATCTATGACATATTTGTTTTTACTGGTCATGGTCAACAACCCAAAAGACATATCTTTGTCAGATAGTGTGAAATCTCAGTCACATTAATCAATTTATTGTTTCTGTATTAATTCAGGGCTAAAAAAACAAAAGAAAGATTACTGGAAGTTTACATTTAAAGGCTGTCATGTCTTCACCTCAGTTCCAGTCCACAAGACGAAGCTTTAGATCATCCTGTCTTCATTAGAGCTCCTCCTTTGTTATAGTCTGAACACTGGTGAATGGGAAATAGTGAATCCAGTGCAGCAGCCTAGGAAGGAAAAAACAAAAAGAAATTCAGAGGAAAAAAAAAATTACTGTATGAATAGTTCATATGTTCACTGTATGCAGAATGTGACTTTTTATAGCTAGAGAACAATAATAATGGATTTGATTGAGTCAGTTTAAGGTGGGAGAGCTGTACTGCTTTTTCTCACTTCACTGAATTCAATCCATGTGAATGTAAACTCCCTGCTATGGTTGTAGGCTGTCAGTTTGTATTCAGGAGCCACAAAGTATTTTGAAATTCTCCCAAGACTTATTAACCTTTCTTCACATAGCAGCTTAAACCTCTTATATTTCAGTGCTTTTTTTTTTCTTGCCTTTTTTTTTAAAACATACTTTCTTGTTTCCTAATTGCTGATACCATTTCAGTCATTTATTTCCACTCTTTTTCTCTCACATCTCTCTTCTTGACCAACAAAATTATACTTTTCAAAATTTCTTGTGACTGGTTATGATCCATTAGTGCATTTTATTCCCCTTTCCATTCCCTCCTCCAGAAAAATTATAGCATTTATGTTTCAATTCCCTCTGCACCCTAATCTTCACACCAGTTCTATTGAGAAAAAAAATAGTAAATAAAAATTGCAAGCCAATGGGGAAATAAAAATCCAAGTATCTTAGCGAAGTATGGATGATATAATTTATTTCTTTCCAGTACTATTTATGAGACTGCAGAATAGTTTAAGACCATCACATCAGTTGTAGCTTTGCAAATTTTGTAGCATTTTTAATTGTTCACAGTGAGTTCTGATGTTGTGGAGACTTTTTACTACACAACAGTGCATGGATGCAGTGAGTTCAGAAGTGAAGAACTAGGTCATCTTGCTACTGCAGAAAGTCCCTTTGAACTAATTTGGAGGTTTGCATGAGTAAGTTTGGAACAGTGTACTGAATTGGTTTCATTTTCTTTACATGTTGGCCATAACCTTTAAAACAGAATATACATAAATGGAGCAAAAATAGCACTTGGATATGAGTATGATATTCTTTGCTCCATTTATACAGGCACTGCATAAACAGCTTTTAAATATGCTATTATAATATACAAGGGTCTATTTCTGTCTGTGATATTCCTGTGAGAATATTACAGATATTCCTGTGAGAGGGAAAGACGATTGGCTGCATGGTGCAGCTGAGTGGGAGGAACAGTCTTGCAAATTGCTGTGAGTAATGGGAAGATGAGAGAGTTGTGGTCTTGCTTAACACACACACACTCTTCAGCATTTTGTCAGCAGTAGAAGCAATTGTCTTAGCTTTTCAGGGCTTTGGCAAGGCCAGCAGTAGATTTATGGATGTCTATGCCTATAGTTAGTTCCTCTCACTCCGTTGCCCATGTTATTATGCATAGGCTAGACCTGAGTCAGCATTCATTAGCACATCCTATGTCAACACAGTGTATTGGTGTCAAAGCTGGAATGGTCTTTCATACCACTGTAGTATTGAAATTTGGCTTGTATTCTGATTGAAATGAACTTGAAATATATGGACTACTTCTTGTTGAATTGCTGCCCTCCTAGTGAGGTGAGGCACAGTCCACAACTGTCCATTAGAAACACCATGTTTTTAGCATGAAAGGGTGATTCTCCAAGCTTAGTTGTGACTACAACTCAAAAAGGATCTCAAGTGTTTCTCCAGTTTTCACTTTGTGCCATACTTTTTATAGTAGGCCACTTAGGCCAGGTTCATCCTTGGTACTCTGAGGCAGGCTAATCCTTGACACAGCATTGTTTTGAGGTAGTTGTAAGAATGACATTTAAGATATATAATGCAAGAGTAGCCAAACTGAAATATGGTTGAACTTTTGCTGAGTCTACATCTCTTCTGACTCACAAACCCATTGCAATGCTGCAGTAGTGTCATATTGCATCTTATTATATAACGTGACAAAAGCAATAGCATAAACCCTTTGTTTTTCCTGCATGCTCCATTTAGTCTCTAAAAGCAGGACTCAGCTCAGTGGAGTGTGTACATAAACCAGCATTACATCTATCCCATTCTGGAACCACAACAGCTCTTGCTCATAAATTTCTAGACCAGAGCAATGCACAAGTGAGATGTATAGGTCAAAACTATGAGAAGTTTAGTATCTAATAAATTTAACAGTCACTTTGTGTAGCGTTTGCAGTAAACCTCTTCTAGTTATTATATATTAAAGCTACATGCTCTAAAGGGATTTTGCCTTGTCTTAGCAACAGCTGAAAGAATAGGATATAAAGTGTGCAGAAGTTTTTATTGCATTTCAGTAAGCCAATGTCCTGGTAGGCCTAAGCAGGCCAAAATAGGCTTATACATGTCCTGGCTTGCCTAGACATGTTTTTCTGCTTTCCCTCCTTCTGTTTTGGGGAGAGGCAACTGCAGGAAAGAGAACAAAGAACCTGGAGCCACTGAGTCTAAGGACTCTGGCCCTTTGCATCCTGTGGTAAACAAGGTACATGCACTCAGCTTGTGCATGCCTTGTGCAAGGCCTGTGTTATGCCCTAAAAAGGGTAAAGCAAGCCTATGACTTCACCTAATATGTTCAAGCTTGGCAAAGTGCCATCCTGATTGGCTAATCTGTGTCCAATAAGGATTGCAAATCTGTGTCCAAAGGCCCATTAGTCTCAGGCTGTATTGATAAAAAGGGATGAGCAGGTAGCACAACGTGTGCTCTGCCTTTGTGTCTGCACTCTACCATTGTATCCGTGCTTGCTTACTACCTCATTGCATCTTGAGCTGTGTGGAACTCCAGCAACCAGGAACAGGCTCTAAATGCCTGCAGGTGATCAGCCTGCATAGCCAGCATGACATTGTGCCAAGCCTGCACATGGCATTGCATCCTGCCTGCCCCTCTGCAAGGCTTCTGCTGAATCGAGAGTCAAGAGGAACCAGGTCAGAGACTGCAGAAGCTCCTGGACAAAGCTATACACAGACCAGTATGATCTAAGCAATGCTGGTTTATTGAATATGAGCATACACTTAGATACTTTCTAACAGACTATGCAGGTTAGTCCATTTTTAAGCAATTGGTCCAAATCATTAAGGCACAAGCTCTGTGGCATTAAGCAATTGGTTAGTCTTATCTATTCAAACGCTTCGCATGTGAATCTTTATTTCTGCTTTGATCATCCTGTTGTTGACCTTTTGCTGGTGGCAGCTCACAGCTGGCATCCTTGCCCTTCAGATGAACCTTCATGCAGGCTGTGAAACTTTTCAGTTCACAATTAGCAGTTAACACAGGTTGGATTGCTCACATGTACATTTAATGGAAGATACTCCTCTACAAGAGACTGCACCAGACTCCCAGCTTCCTGAGAAAAGAACCTGGGAAAACTCCAAAGCCTCTAACGGCTTTGAGACCACCGACGGCAACCCTGCCACGTGCTTTGGGTACTGTCTGATAATATTTTGTGAGTAAATACTTAAAGCCTCTTGTAATCACTAATTGCCTTCTGCCATAAGCAGAAAGGAGCTTCCTGCATCTATCTAATGGATAAGCAGGATAATGAACCGCGAGCAGTATAAGTGACAGCTAAAACCTTCTCTTCCAGTAAAAATGTTTGCATTTGCTAGTTACCTCTTACAGTGTTCCAGTTTTACCTGTTCCCTGTATGTATTAATTTCCAAACTGTGCATTTTGAACCTTGTAAACAAGTTTTCTGGTGAGATTTAAAGTTAATAAACAATTTTTATAGTTATTGACAATCTCTGCCTGGATATCAAAATTAATATCGATTATTAACTTTGCATCATTCGTAACAGACGATTAATTTCTTATTACGTCTGGGCCAGTATATGTGGGGGAGGCGCCAAAGGAGAGAATGCACTTAGTCCTAAGAATAGAAAATTTAAAAAGTCAAACTGTAAGCATGGTATATGAGTATAAATATCGACTGTTATATTTTCAATTACACTCTTAGAGTAATTAGCACATTTTGAATGTATATTATTTGCCTCCAGAAGGGGAAAATATGGCTTTATTGGAATGGCATGTAAACAGTCTCAAGTGCAAGTTAACATGATTTTTCCAAATAAAAAATTCTGGAGTAGACTAATATCCAACAGTGCTTGACAACAGAAATGCTACAGTTGATGCATACGTAATGTATTTTCTGGAAAGCTAAGAGGGCCAGTGAGTCGTAAACTAAGATAGGACTTATGTTGCTTAATTTTGTAAAATTATGGTGTAGTGGGCTAGACTTTCTTGAAATGGTCATTTGAGAGGAGCAGACACTTAGAGAGAGTAATTAATTGCTTCTCAGTGTACATGCCTACTTTACAGGTAACTCAAATTCGTTGAAATGAGTACTGCTCCAAATGACCACCATATCTACTTTACACTCATTGCTAACATCTTTTAGTAACTCAGCTACAATTTTTCTCCTTACAGAAATTCAACTTTTCAGCACTTCGTGTACCAAACTTACAAACCTAATGTCTTTCGGCCATCTTTCCTCCCATGCCCCAAACACACAGTAACAGTCGAAGTTTAATGTAATGATCTGAATATGCTAGTAAGAAAAACCTTGCAAAAGAGGATTAGGACTTGTGGTGCTCCTAAATGTGAAGAATTAAAGGAAATAGTCTTGGTGTCATGGTATCTCTAGCTAAAGCAACACATGTCTGTCAGGTAGAAGAATAGAATGTATTTGTTAAATTCTTTGGTTTAAAATTTTCTTAATCCTGTGTGACATCCATAGTTTGAAATTGTATTTTTTTATTTGCCTTTACTGATAAACACTAGTTGCCATGGTATATAGAATTCTGCATACTTTGCTTTTGTGGTCTCTCAAGCATTAGAGGGTGTTTTCAGTGATGTATATATGATAAAATTACTGTTGCTAATCAGAACATCTTCAGTGCCCATCTTCAGTAGCCCAAGCATATCCTTGGAGATTCCCATAAATTTACCCCCTAAGATAAACTCCTAGGGTAGATTTTCTCTGATCTCATTAGCTTTCCTGTGGTCTTACCAGTTAAAAACATGACTTCACATTGATGAAGATTGCAAAGAGTAAAATGATTGAGGCCTAAAATCAGAAAATAATTAAGCTCTGCACTGAATGACAATAAGTAATATAAATGTATAAGAAACAAAAATGAGAAGGGAAAATGTACTCAGTAATCTCATTAAAGTGGTAGTGTAAGTTAGAGATAAAAGTCCCTGAAAGTTGACCATATTGGAAGCCTCCTTCTCTGAAAGAGGTATCACATATGCTTTTCAAAGTTATGAAAGCTTCTTTACACTCAAGGACTATCTTTGTTTCCATTTATTGATGTTGCTCAAATGGCAGAGTAGTATATGCATTTTGTTCCCCATGTACTCAATTTTCAGTTATTTTTTTACAAATGTAAAAGTGCAGCATTATCAAGACAGTAAAAAAGAATAAAGCTTCAGCATGTTATTCAGTGAAAAATAAAATATGGGTCCATAAAGTAGCTTCAATATTTTATGTATTTTGAGCTGTGTGCAAGGTTACATGTATTTTTTAATCTTTAACAATTATAAGGAACCCTCCCTATTCAGATTCAACAATTCATTACCTCAGTTGATCTTAACCAAAAGCGTCAACAATTCAGTGTTCATTGTCAAACTGTGCATTCTGGATTATAAGAAAGATAGCAGGGAAATTGCAAAGGAAAAGTTGGAAAGGGAGTGCAAACAGAAATCTGTTAAAAATAGTTGAGAAGAAGCCTCCCTGTTCTTGAAGATGATGTACTGTACTTTTTGTTATATAATACAAAAGAAAGTAATTATAGCAAATTGGCTGTAAAAACACAGACCAGTAACATTTTGTTCTTGTTTTGTTGTGGGGTAAAGAGTATTGTGGGCTCCAGGGAGCTGAAAGGAAGTACAGTGGAGGAGAGCTGAAGGAAGGAGTGGTTGAGAGATTGATTTCCGACCTGCTAAAGATAATTTAAAAAAAAAAAAAAAAAGAGGGGAAATAAAAAAAGAAATGTGAAGAAAAGAGAAAGATGTGCAAAGGAAGAACCAAAGATAAAGAGAAAACATTTACACTTCTTTCAGAAATAAAGAACAAGAACCAGTAACAGATTGGGAGGATTATTCAATTCCACCTCTTTTCTCGTATTTTGATTCTTCACATTACTAAAGGCATTTCTTCATATTCTCATTTGGTAGAAATTCTAGGAAATAAAGTGTATGCTTCCTTTTTAGAATCTCTATATTTGGTACCACACAGGAAGCATGAAGAGGCAATAGACTCCTTTGTTATACTGAAATTGCTGAAAGAAATCTGTGTGATTCTGTGTGATTTTAAAAGCAGCTGATGAGACAGAAGATTAATTCTCATCTCTTTAACTGAGAGGAACTAAAAACAATATTGGCTTATATGTTATGTCAAAGCTCTAAAGAACAATAATGCCATAACAGCTACTGAGTACACAGCCTCACATAGTGTCACACAGTCCCCTAGAATCCTAGCCTCTCTCCATGAGGAAATGTGTCAAGCTGGGTAGCAATCTGACCAAGTCTTTCATAATCTGCACACACACACAAAAACCCATTAAATAGTAGCTTGATTTTAAATTGTCATTTGAGTTAAAGTTTTTAGCTTTGCAGAAAAGGACACAAGGGTCCTCATGGTCACAAAGTTGAATGTAGGCCAGTACAATGCCCTTGCTCTGCAAAGAAGGCAAATGGTATGCTGGGCTGTGTTAGACAAATTGTTGCCAACATGTAGAGAGAGGTGATCTTTTCCTGCTCTTCAGCATTGGTGAGACCACACCTGTATTGCTGGATTTAGTTCTGGGTTCCCAGTGTGAGATAGACATGAATGTAATGGAGAGAATCCAGTGATGGGCTGCTAAGATGATGAAGGGATTGGAGTGTCTCTTCTGTGAGGAAAGGATGACAGCTGGTACTGTTCAGCCTGAATAAAAGAAAGCTCAGAGGGATCTTACTAATCTGTATAAACAGCTGAAGGAAAGAATCCAAAGAAGACAAAGCCAGGCTCTTCTCAGTAGTGCCCAGTGACAGGACCAGAGGCAATGCACAGAGGAAACAGAGGAAGTTCCCTCTGAACATCAGAGAACTCTTTTTAACTGTGAGAGTGACCAAGCACTGGCACAGACTACTCAGGGAGGTTGTGGAGGCACTCAAAGCCTGGTTGGACATGGTCCTGGGCAACAGGATTTAGGTGGTCCTGTTTGAGCAAAGAGGTTGGACCAGGTGACCCTGAGAAATCCCTTCTGATCTCAGCCATTTTATGATTCTGTGATTCTTTATTTCATTGATAGAATATGATTATCTTTAATGTTTTGATTCACCAGCAAATTTCTTTCAAATCTGCTTCATAAAATGATGTTTCTTCTAATTTTCAAGAAATTATTGCCTTCTTTCCTCGAGTCTTGGAAAAATACTTTCTTCATGTTGACTGCCACAATTCCATTTGTATGATCCCTGATACTCATTGTATTCCACTGGTAGGATTACACAACAAACTGCTATGCTTATGAATTCAAAATCAATTAAAAAACCAAACCAAAACCAAACCAAAACAAACCTCTGAATTGCTGCAACGGGTAAAATTATAAAACTTCTCAATTAATGAAGAAAACATTACCCATATTCATCAACATATTTAAAATCAAGAATTTTAACGCAAATCAAGTTTATACCCTGTAGCAGAACGAATCGATGGTAAGTTAACTCCCTCATGACACTTTTCAGTTAAAGAGAATGCAATAAAATATTACAGAAATGCAAACCAACAGAGACACATGTGGATTAAACATGGATGATTGAAATAGTATGCATGTTGTGCCAAAATTACAAGAACATTTTCCTTAATTAATTTTTGCACTAGCTTTGCAAACTCAAGAGGAAGTCCCTGGTCTTCCTCTTCAAAAGCGAAGGACAAACTTTTGTGATTATGAAATTAATCAGTTTATCGTTGAGTAAAAAAAAAATTGCTCATTCAAATTAATAATTCATAGCATATAGGCACTGTTTAATTCAAGGAGACAAAGAGAAAACAATCAAAATTTGTGTGTAACATATACCATAGAATCATAGAATGGTAAGGTTGGAAGGGACCTCAAGGATCATCTACTTCCAACCCCCTGACATAGGCAGGGACACCTCCCACTAGTACAGGTCACTCAAGGCCTTGTCCAACCTGGTCTTGAACACCTCCAGAGAGGGCACAGCCACAACCTCCCTGGGCAACCTGTTCCAGTGTCGCACCACCCTCACTGCGAAGAACTTCCTCCTAACATCGAGTTTAAGTCTCCCCTCTGCCAGTTTAAACCCATTGCCCCTTGTCCTGTCATTACAAGACCTTGTCAATAATCCCTCCCCAGCCTTCCTGTAGGCCCCCCTCAGATACTGGAAGGCTACTATATTTGTGGTGGGTTAGGAACTTGCCACACACACTATTGAAAGTTAACCAAACCAGCTCAGATGGCTTGGAAGTAAGATAAAGCTGTATTTACAGGAAAGCAACATTTACAAGTATATATATATATGCATATACACACAATATATTTACGATTATATATACAAAGTAGAAATAATTAAAAAATCCAAACTCCCTTCTGGACAAAGAAACTGGCCAGAAGGGGCTCAAGGCCTCTTTCTATCTCTCTTCCATCCCAGGCAGAAACCAAAACAACCAGCAAAGCTTACTTGTTTTCTGGTTAGCCAAGGTTAGTGGAAGATATTAAAGTGGAGCAAAGGAGAAGCCAAAGGAAGCAGTGTTCCAGAACAAAGAGGGACAAATTGTTTTACATTTTGGCTTTTTATCCCTTTCAGCAAACCAATGATATATACTGATATATAGTGATACAGACTTTGTCAGTATTTTCTTTTTACAACCAATGAGATAGTTTCTCTCATTAAAATATTTCAATTAACCTCAAACCAGCACAATATTTTATGAATAACTTCTTCAAACATCTGTTTTAAGAGCAAGTTTATCCAGTAAGGGACATAAGCTTCTTCTCTTAATCATTCAGTTATTTAACCATATACCAGGAGAAATTGCAATATGATTACTTTCTTAGGAAACAGATAATAAAAGCTCTGGGAGAGGTTGATTGAGTTATATTTATCATAATGAAATAAGATTATTTATATCAATATATTCTTCAGATATAGAGACCTTTTTATTTTCTTTTAATTCAGTCTGCCATTAATTCTCTACAGTTTCTTTGGCTGGCCAGTATGAAAAATAATAGTTACTACATATTTTAAGAGTTGACACTTGTTAATTATATAGTTAAGAAGAAATGTCCATACTACTATTGTCTCAAGCTTGTGGATTTGTAAGGATTTTCACTTCTTTTCCTGGCTTTTATAGATTTTGCTGTCGTCTGAATTTGGACATTAAAAAAAGAAAGATGGACATTTCTTTCCTGCATTTAATTCTTTTATGGAATTAATGGACCTCTAACAATAAGCAAATTGAATGAGGTTACTTCATCTAACCATGAAAACGCTGACTGGGTGAGATCTCTTGGAGTCCCCCATTATCACTACCCTGTCAAAGCAGCACTTTGAAACACTGCAGCAGCTGTCAGTGTTTTTTTCCATAAGAATCTTGGAAAGATGATTTCTTAACATCCCTTGCTGGCATTTTCATACACGTTTGAGCTAAAGTATTGAATTTTTACAGGTTAATTAAACATTTTGTGTCAGTGTTCTTTTTAATCTTTTAGAACTGTTCCACAGCATATCTCATCTTAATCATCTACTTCTATATTCTAGGTAAACATTAGCCTTCTTTTCATCCTTATTTTTATCTAGTGTATTGCTTGCTTGACTGTGAGAGAGACTGCTTGCTTTGATCTCCCTTGAGACTGATTTTAATCCATGTTGTTAAAATCCATTGCTCGGTTTCTAAGCTTGCTCATACACTGCTGAGATAATATTTCCTTATCATGAATGTACACTGCCAAAAATTATGTCAAAAAGTGAGACACAAAGAGAAAGAGACCACTGTTGTGGTGGTTTTTTCCAAGATGAAAATGCCTGCTGCTCTAGCAATATTCTTACTTAGACATTTATCTATTGAGTAAAAAGTAAGAATCCCAACACATGCTCCAGAGAGTCGAAGAGTCATGCTTTTACTGAACTGAACCAGCTAATTCAGAACATGTAAAAGTGGTGTAAGAAGTTTGCACAGGAGAATATGTTCACATTCCTATTTGCCTCAGCTGCATTTTACTGATCCAAGAGATACCATGCATTGGTGGTACAGTTGTCTACTAAGTATCCTGTCCACTTTTATTCACATTACCAAACCAAAACTTGTGTGCTGAGTCTTGAGCAATTAGTTGCTGCTGCCTTGAACTTAAGTGCTTTCATAGAACCTGATTTTGCTTTAAAGGCTACAGTAGGCAGCCTGAATTTGGTCCAGCTAATCGCTGTTGCTTTGAAGCACTTGGGTGGAGGCATTCAGTGTCAATAAGTTTGATTGTCATTAGTTAATTTGACTACACAAAGTAGGACTTAGGGAATGTAAATGTGTTTAGGAAACTGCGATCCAAAGAAATATTATTGACAACTTGTAATAGGTAGTTTCACTGAAACAATTAGTATATAATCTTGTCATAGAAGACCTGAGGGCCCTTTGAACATTAAAAGAATTTTTATTTCTCAAAAAACGAGCCAAGGGAGGCCTGTAGCAAAGGAAGCAAGTACATTTTTTGTGAAAATCCATCCAGTAGTTGCATGTTTTGATTTTGATGTTGGTAGTGCTAGTATCACCTGTTTTTAATGAATGATATTAGTTTACAGGAATTATATTGTAAAAATACTACTGAACTTATTCAGTTGTTAGGGCAAAGCCTCTTCTTATCCCTCTCTGCAAGACATGGAGGGAGAGAACATTGTATTAAATGCAAGAAAGCAACTAGAAGAAATAGTTTCAGTGACCATCTGCTAAATACATTACAAATGGTAAATAATAATAAAAATATATAAATCCAGAGTATATAATAAAAGTCGATCCCAAGCGGTGGGCTGTAAGTCAACATATTTTGGTTTTCTGTCTTCTGGAAGAGCAATGTATTGTTACCAATCACCCAGTGAGCATTTGCCATAAATCTCTGGTGCTCCTTAAAAGGCTAGTTACTAGTCATCAGCTTTATCTTTAAAGTCATCTACAGCATCTGTCTTGCAGATGCTCTTTCCCCTTCCATGTTTCCTGAAGTAGCCAGGCAGAGTGCACGATCCTGCTCCTTACTGGTGAAGACTTCTCCTGGCTTCAGAAGTAAGTTCATTCTGTATCCAGCAAGCAACATATGCTAAGAAACTTTGTAAATAATAAATAAATAAAATAAAAAATGAAGCTATTGGATTTTATTGCCTAAAAGTCTTGTTATTTGTTTTAATTTACAGGACTCTTCATCTGCCGATTCTGTATCTGTCAGCAGACATTCTCCTGTAAACCAGAGTCACATGCTGTCACTAGAGTTGCTGGATTAAAGGCTGCTTGAGCAGTTTGAAAGAAAAAGCATAAGGCAACAGCTCTTCTTTATTAAGTTCAGTAAAACAGTAACAGACTTGAAGCAGAAACCTCTGTTTGTTCTCAAGTTATTTTGCCTCTTCAGCATCCACACAGTTTATCTCAAGCAGAGGTACATGTTACTTCCATTGTGTGAGACAAGCAGGTGTTATACATAGATGCTTAGAAGATGTACACGAAGGAGAACATACCCTGTCTTCCATAATGGACTTGAACTGGTGAGAAAAGGACATAAAAGTTCAACTTGCAGAAGAAAAAGCCAGTTCTGGACCCTGGAGCAAGCGTGTGACTTTCTTCCGTGTTATGCTCATATCTTCTTATCAAAATTTATCTCTGCAAGGGAGTGCTGAAAGGATATTGGTGAGAGTGAAGTCCTTGGATAAAAATCTCAGGTCAGTGAAGAAACAGTCAAACCCAATGAATTATCTTTCAAGTTTACTTCATATATTAACCTATGGATTTTGGGGATCAGTGGTTTTAAAGAGTTTGGAAAAAGTTGAAAACAAAGGCAGTTTTTATATCAGAGCATCTTTCTTGTTCTAAGGGAAGTTATCTTTGTTGGCCAATCCTATGAGGACTTCTGCAAGTATGGTTCATAGTCAACAGGAAGCAGCAAGGAACTCGATCATGATGCATGTAATTTTGCACTTTTTACTCTGATACTCATTTTGTAATGTTATTTCAAAAAGCAAAATAAATGTTTTCTTTTACTTATGACTCCTGTGAGGTTTTGTTTTGTTTTTTATCAAAAAAACCCCCATAATTAGCTAAAATATAATTTCCCATTCTTGCAATAACTGAAGGCATTCACTTAACTGCAGTTTTTTTCATGTCCCTATTTCCACCTTTCATAAACTATCCCAACAGGAAAATATCTGTGTCTAAACTGCAATAAATATCAAATAGTATATAAAAATTACCAGCCACAAGCTAAACTATAACGAATCTATTGAGAAAGCTTATATATTGTGGAGGTAATTAATTAGGTAATAAATTTTTTAAATATACATATATATGCAGAAAGAGAGAGAGAAAGGGAAAAAATGTGCATGTATACATGTTGGAAGGAAAAGGTAAGCAGGAAGGAAGACTCAGGAAGATCTTTCAGTACCATTGCTAAACTATTGTGTTCAAACCTCTAGTGATGAGACCTCACATACAAAAAAATGTTAGATGGCAGAAGTTTACTTCCAAGCTGCTTACTGGAATCTGAATGACCATAATCGTGCTCTTCAATTTAGTAAATCTCATACCTCAAAATTCAGAAATTAATAGTTTCCTGGGATGGCAGGTTGCTCCTAGAGGGATGCAGTTCTGTAAGGAGGCAGAGCATCATTTCTGTGCTGCTAAATCTCCAAGCCTGAAGGATCCAGCAGTGTACAACAGAAGTTTGATTTTCCACTAAAGAGAAATGTAAAACAGGATCTATTGCATTCCCACTATAAAAGAACTAAAGCAGACATGAAGAAGGGGAGGAGTGTGACATAGAACAACCAGAATTAATATGTCAGCTTTTGGAAGACTTAGAGGAAAATTAATCAATGGCAACAGATGGTCTGAGATGTGTCAGATAAATGACATAACGAGAAAGCCTAAGGTCAATGTTCTTTCATATCTGTTGCAAAACTATTAGATAGTATTGGTATTTAATGAAATAATATTTAGAATTAAAATAAAAACCCACCAACCTTTTGAACTGAGTTTATGTTTTTATAGCTAAAAGTTTGGGTGAATTTTTTATACATAGCTGCCTTTTTCATTTGTTTTCTGTCCATCTCACAAGTAGGACTTGATTACAGTCTCCAAAGGCTAGAAAATTTCATGTGAATTAACTTTAAGGAGACTAAACCAGCTGCAGTGTCCTAGAAAGGTGTCTTCATGTTTCTTTATATGAGTTTTGTCAGCCCAGCTTAGATCCTTCAACTCTGTGGTCTTGTAAACACATTTTGTTCCTGGTGTACTTGGGAATTACAGCTGACTGAGTGCACTCCCAGCTAAAGAGGGAGGGGGAGAGAGAGAGAGCAAGTGAGCCTTCATTCAGAATAAACATCTTTTTTCATGTTTTATTTCTGATCCATAACTTACTGCTGCATTATTTAACGGAATGAAAGCACTGACATACTGTATGTGGAAAGTGATCTCATTTCCTGTGTTTTGAGGAAAGGGTTGATTCTTTATTTTAGAGTTGGTTAACTTAACTGCAAGTTCAAGGTACATTTGACTTGTGTAAGACCTTTGACATGACCCCACACAGAAGTCTCTCTCTAAATTGGAGAGAGAGAGGTTTGGTGGACGGACTAGTTGATGGATAATATATTATTGGAATGTCTGCATCCAAAAAACTAAAGTTGAAGGCTAAATGTCCTAATGGAGATCAGTAGAAGCAGTGTCCTTCAGGGGGCCATCTTGGAACTGAACTATTCAGCATCTCTTTTAAAGACACAGATAGTTTGTGCAGCTGATATTATAGAATCATAGAATCATAGAATGGTAGGGTTGGAAGGGACCGCAAGGATCATCTAGTTCCAACTCCCTCCCATAGGCAGGGACACCTCCCACTAGAACAGGTCACTCAAGGCCTCGTCCANGAATTTCACGAGGTTGGCATGCAAACTAGAGGGACCATGACAGACTTGAGATGTGAGTCCACATGACTTTTATAAAATTCAGGAAGGCCAAGTTTAAGATCTTAAAACTGAGTCAGAGCAATCCCCAGTATCAATATAGACTCTGGGAATAAGTGGATTGAGAGTAGTCCTGCAAAGAAGGACTTAAGAATATTGATGGATTAAACATTCAGTATGAGCTGACAATGTCTACTCAGAACCCAGTGACTCACTTGGGTCAATTAATGAGGCAGGAATTGCAAAACATGTAGTTACTTTATTTCCAAAAAGACCCACCCACAAACTTTATACAAACTAGTTAAATCTGGGTTCTAATTCATTCGAGAAAGTCTTCATAAGGATACTTATAAGCAATTTAGTAATTTAGGAAAATCAGTAATTCGGAAAGTTTTAAGCCACAAAATGGCTTTGCCCCACTTATAAATAGGCAGCCTGGAGCCCTAGGGAAAGTTGTGCAAATTGTGTAGGATTCAGTTTCCACACCCACATTTTGCTTCTTTTTTATCATGTTTGTGAGTCCCAAGACATCTGGAAAGACTTCACATTTCATAATAAGTCCTGTTGACAAATACTAAGGACTTTGTAATCACTTTCATAAATTATCTGCATTCTGTTGGCAAGGATTCATTCACAGACCATATCAGAAATTTATTTTGAATGGAGAAGACAACAGATATTTGGGAACACAAGAAAAGCCCTATCTTCCTCCCATGGACTGTTCTTGCTTACAAAAAAATTGGCAGAAAATATCTTATAAACAAATTACTTTGTGTCTTGCCAAAACAATGATAAAAAGAAGAAAAATGTTTGTTTTCATTTGTACAATGCCTTGTTTCTGGTATTTTTTTGCGGTTGGTTTTATGGTGTTTTTTTTGGAGGAGTTGACTCTTACCACCTACAGCATTAATTTATCTTGATTTTTAAATTGATAAAAATGATACTGCTCTTATGCAAAGACCCCAATTATGAGAACAATCTCCTACCTGCTTAAAAATACTTGAAGAATTTTCATAAAGAGTGATACTGGAATAATTTGAAATTAGTGGATCCACAGAAAAGATGGGAGTTGGCGCTGCAGTTTTGTTTTGCTTTTTCTAGGGAAAGGAGAAAACTTTACACAAAGGAATGCACAGTGAGGTGGTGGAGAGGTAGAGTTCTTCAGCCTTTTTTGAAGTCAGCTTAATAAATCTTGCTGAATTTCCATGGGTGTTTTTCATATTCAACTATTCAAATGTGGGCTCATTTTTTCTTTACACAGCTTGCGATGGTTTGGGAGTTCCCCGCCCCCCCCACACTTGTAAAATGACCCAGACTAGAACTCAGCCAGCTAGAATTTAAGGAATGAAGCTATATTTACAGCTTAGCACAATATATAAGCAGATATATACACTATATACAAGAATATTTACAGAAATATACAAGGTAATACAGAAACACAACCCCCCTCCCAGAAATCAGAGACCCCAGGAGGGGCTCCCAACCACCCTTCCACCTTCTCCCCACCCCTATACCTTACCCCAAGGTTTGCCTTACGCACAAGGTGAATTTTTGAGGATCAGCCAGGGGAGTTAGAAGACAAGTGGTTAGTGAGGTTACTCAGCAGAGAGGAGAAGCCAGAAACTAGACTGCCCGAGACGCTGTGCCCCAGAGACTGACTGTCAGCTCGAGACACTGTCTTATCTTTTGTTTTGGGTACATTTTTCTTAAACATCTCAGCAAGCCTATGAGTGAAGTAGACATCACCATTGTTT